>ML796586.1:169851-187374 GCA_009831015.1 Picea engelmannii
CATTGTAGGCCTCAGATAGATCTTTCCAACGAGCTATCATACGCCTAAAATGGAGATCGTATGCAAAAGTTACGACCCCGAGAAGTTGATGCACCAACTTACCCAAACGGGGTCCACATGACTTTTGGCGCTTCATCTCCCAGGGTTAAGTTTTTGGATGTCTAGGAATTTTGGCATTTCCGGTTATTGTAAAAGGGCCTTTAGAGCCTCATTGTAATCATCCTCTCACGGATGCGAGTAGCGGCCACATCTCTTCTCAGAGATAAGCTACCAACGCCATAGCTAGTTTATTTTCATTCTGTCTGTAAGCATATTTCAGTCATTTGTTATTAATGAAATGAAGTCTTATTTCCACTGCATCTCTGTGTTTATGTGTATTTCTATATTTCATTGTGTTCCTACATAAATCTAGATCATTCTATCACTTGGTTTACTCTTTCTATTTGTCCATCTGACTCAGGGTGATAGGCTGTGTTGAAGTTTAGGTTCATTCGGAACCCCTCGAATAGTCCTCTCCAGAACTTTGAGGTAAACTTTGGGTCTCTGTCAGAAACAATTGTATTGGTAATGTCATGCAGCCGCACTACCTCCCTTATATAAATATAGACAATGTTAGTTTCCTTGTGAGTGATCTTCAATGGATTAAAATGGGCAGCTTTAGTAAGCTTGTCCACTACTACCATGATTACATCATGTTGCTTACTTGTTTTGGCCAATCCTGTGATGAAATCCATTGTCACCACTTCCCAATTCCAATCAGGGATGGTTAACTGCAGTAGCAAACCAGTTGGGTGTCTACGGTCAGCCTTTACCTTTTGACATTCCAAGCATTTGACAATAAATTCAACAACTTCCTTCTTCATGCCTAGCCAATAATATTGGCTTTTGACTGTTCAAGTTGTTTTTTGATATCCTGGGTGTCCTGCATAAGGTATATTGTGCATTTCTTTTAAAATTGCACTCTTCAATTCATAAGAGTTGGGTACATAAACTATGTTTCTGTACAAGAGAATTCCATCAATTCCCAATTTGAAAACTTCAGCCTTCTGCTGCATTTTACCTTGCTGCAATTTTGTTACCAATTCTATGTACTGTGAATCAAATTTTGCAGCCTCAGAGATTCTTCCTTGAAGATTCGTCTGATACATGTTGATGGATATAGCATGCAATTCATGCACTCTCCTGCTGAGTGCATCGACCACTTTGTTCTCCTTTCCTTTGATGTGCTTGATATCAAAGTCACATTCACAGAGAAATTCCAACCATCTGCTTTGCCTGTCATTGAATGTAGGCTTATCAAACAAATACTTCAGACCATGATGGTCTGTCATGAGCTCAAACCTCTTTCCCATGAGGTAATGTCTCCATTTCTTTAGAGCGTGTACAATGGCTGCCAACTCCAAATCGTGAGTGGCGTAGAGCTTTTCATTCTCTTTCAATTTTTTGGACTCAAAACATATCACAAACCCATTTTGGTTGAGGAATCTTCCTAGTCCTTCTTTACATGCATCTGTGAAAATGATGAAATCTTCATTCAGATCTACAATCTTCAGAATTGGTGCACTGGTTAACAACTGCTTCAATTGTTGGAAGCGTCTTTCACATTCTTCTGTCCATTGAAATTTCTTCCCCTTCCTTTACAAGGAAGTGATGGGGTGAGCTATTCTCGAAAACCTGCAATGAACCTTCTATAGTAGCCATCTAGACCCGTGAAGGATCTTACTTTTGTTACATTTTTAGGTGTTGTCCACCCTTTAATGGCCTCAATCTTTTTAGGTTCCACGACTATCCCTTCTTCCGATATGATATGCCCCAAATAGTGAACTTTGTTTTGATAAAAACGAGCACTTGCTCATTTTGGCATACAGTTGATGCTCTGTTAGCACTTGCAACACCATCCTCAAATGATGCTCATGCTCTTATTCTGACTTGGAATATACAAGGATGTCATCCAAAAAGACAATGACAAACTTGTCCAAATATTCCCTGAAAATGCCATTCATTAAGCACATAAAAACAATGGGTGCATTTGATAACCCAAATGGCACCACTGTGAATTCATAATGACCGTACCTTGTTCTGAAGGTGGTCTTCCTAATGTATTCCTCTTCAATCCTTACCTGATGGTACCCTGACCTCAGATCTATCTTCAAAAATATCTTTGCATCCTTCAATTGATCAAAGAGATCATCAATCCTTGGTAAATGATACTTGCTCTTTATAGTCACTTTGCTCAACTGCCTGAAATCAATGCATAATCTCAATGTTCCATCTTTCTTCTTTACGAAAAAGAATGGAGCACCCCAAGGTGATACACTTGGGTAGATATACCCCTTCTTTAGAATCTCTTCAAGCTGCAGTTGCAGTTCCTTCAACTCTGGTGTACTCATTCTGTAGGGCGTCTTTGAGACTGGGGCTGCTCTAGGCGTCAAATTTATAAAGAAATCAATATCTCTCTTTGGCGGTAGTCCTGGTACCTCCTTGAACACACATTCAAAATCTTCCAGGACTGCATGGTCTTCCAGAATTGGCACCATATCCTTAGATGCTACCAACATATGAACTGCAAATATTTGTCATCCTTTCCTGTAGCATTTCTTCAGCTGCATTGCTGAAATTTCTCTAATAGTAACTTCCCTGGGAATTCCTTGGACTACTCTCTGATTTCCTTCCTCATCCAAGCGAGTGAATGCCTTGTTATGGTAGTCTAAAATGGCTTGGTGTTGGTCCAACCAGTCCATACCAATTAGGAAATCATACAATCCTAAAGGAAAGATATTCAGATCTGCCTTGGTACTTAGTCCATTCATGCCCACTAGACATGATTTAAATGACTCAACAAATTTCATATTGGCTCTTATAGATAGTTGTACCAGCCAAGATTTCTCATGCTTGCTTCTTGGCAAGCATAATCTTTACACAACTTTAGAATCTATGTAACTATAACTAGCTCCTGAGTCTATTAAAATAGTAAAGGCATGGTTATTGATCATACCTTCAACTTCAATCATGTGTTATTGAAACTCAACTTTCTTGTTGTCCAGAGCTGCATAGATTCTTGGTACTCTCATGCCCATGTCCTCCACTGTTTCAACTTGTTGAACATTGTGGACAACTGTCATCTTGTCCTTTCTGTGAGGACAATCTCTATTCCTATGATCTCCTTTACAACCCCAACATTCCATAGGTGTCCAATTTGGCCTTTGCCCACCTACTTCAACCATCCTGGGCTCTCTCAAAACTGGCTGTCCTTGAGGACTATTCCTGAAAAAGGTTTTTTTTTTCTTCTGCCTTTTCTCCCTCTTAAACTTCTTCTTATCTCCCCAAGCTTTTTGGAAAGTAGGATTTTCTTTTTGTTGATCATATAAGCTTTTTTCTCTCCTTATAGTTTCTTCCATAGTTTTAGGATCATAATATTGGATCTTGTCACTGATGGAAGATGGAAGCCCACTCAGATACCTTTGAATCTTAACTGTCTCATCCTTGATGAAGGGAACATACTTCAACAACTCCAAGAATCTTCTTTCATACTCATCAATGGACAGACTTCCTAGCTTGAGTTCAAAGAACTCTTTCATTTTCTTATCACAATACCTCTTAATAGGTACTTCCTTTCAAAATGTCTCTTGAATTCCTTCCATGTAACATTCTTCTCTCTGTCGTATTGTACTTGCACAAATTGATCCCAGCATACATATTCCTTCCCTTTGAGTTGATAGATAAAAATTCTTCCTTCCGCATGAGAAGAATAATTATGCAATTGAAAATATTTTCTCATGCCCAAAAGCCATGTCTCTACATCTTCATCCTTCTTGTGCTCCCCATCAAACGTAGAAGGTTTTATTTTGTTCATTTCCCCTCATAGCTCATCTTCCCCAGACCTATTATGCTTCCTAACATGGGATGTACTTGAGTTGTTGTATGCTCTCTTATTGTAATACCTCAGGGAGTGTTGGTGATGTCTGCTATCACTTTTTGTTCTTATGTGACTTCCTGATTTGCTTGAGCCACTCTCCTTATTCAATTTATTTTCTATTTTTTTCAGGCTCTGCATCAACTTTATGTTGAATTACCCTTATCACTCCCTGGATTTCATGAGATTTTTTTTATCTGCTCGATGAGTTTGGACATCTTTCTGCAACTTTTTAATGATTTTCATCAGGCCCACGTCTTTATCTGTTTCTTCTCCATGCCCATTGGGGTTTGATCCTTCAACTCCTAAATGGACATCCATTCCTATAACTTCATTTTCCAAACTGTAAGCATCATGTGCCTCCTCCATGCTCTGAACTATGCAATAACTCAGTTCGGCCCGTCAATTGTTAACTCTATAAAAATGTGTAATCAAATGGATTTTTGTCAAGCTATAAGTCTTTAAAAACATTTTTGGAGTAAACCAGTCTTATTCAGTAAAAACAATATCAGATTCCAATTTCTGCAGGTCTTGGTCGGTCAAGAACCCCTTAGGCTTCAATATCTAAGCCTAGTTCTGTTCTGTAACAAATTCCAGGCGTTAGCCCCTTTTCTTCAGCCCTTGGTTCACATGTGACCACAGTTGTGACCTGATGCTTATGATTTGGGCGCTTATCCGGAACCCTGAAACTTCAGGCTCTGCGTTTCGATGGATTTCAGAGCACATCACATAAAATCTCCCAGAGTGTTGTATTGGCGAACTCACGAAGTAGGGTGGATCAACAGTCCATGTCTCCCAGCAACCAATGGTTGATACTCGCTATGGAACTCCATGCTTCGGGGTTCCAGGAAGTCGGAGCTTCGGGCCTCAAGGACTTCAGATGATTCCACCTTTACTCAACCCAAACTTTTGAACTGTGAGTCTTTGCATACTTCCACGTCAACCCCAATGATGTCATCACGTCACTTTACATCGATGTAACAAAAATTTGGGGGTTTCTTCCTCCCATTCCATCACGCGCCATTTATTTCAGAGTCTCCAGTTTCCAGACTTCACGATCTGGCGCCACGCGTCCACTAAGGCCCATGGTTTCCGTGCTTGAACTAAAAGATACCAAAAAGTCACATCAAACTTTACACTTTTCAAATTGCGGGGACATGGGTTGATAGTTTTGAAGTAACACACTGATCATTCCTTAATTGTCCCCATGCTGACACGTACCCCTTCTAGGAAAATGTGGTTTGGACTGCAGGACCGCCTTGTAGAATTATCTTCCACGCATCTTCGATAACCGCAATGTCATCTGGTCATCGATCTTGATAGATAGTGATCAAAGTTAATGTGGGCCTGATCCAGCTAACTTCTTCGCCAAGTTTAACTTCCTTGTGTCATGTTATAACTGCATTTCTATCTTACAAAGGTTCTTAACTCACTAAGACGTGGCACACATCCCATGTGTCCACGTGATCCTTAGTGACATCAGCAGGCCACGCCACTTCGGGACTTCGACTTCGACCCTTTCTGCTCTACTACACATAAACTTTGTTGAAGTTGCGAAGTTTGAATTACTTAGGGGTTAATGTTCATGCACCTTTCTCCAGATTTGACAGTTGTGAAGGATCCTCCTTCTCTTGAACAACTCCCACGACCCAACTTCAAACCTTGTGGTTCCAAACCCACAGTTACTGCAGTCTCTTTTCTCTGCCACCATTCCATAAACTGTTATACCTCCTAAGCTTCATAACATGATCAAGGTATTCTCTTGGCACTCTGGAATGCTCTGAAATTAAATTTTGTCCCTTTTGATAAAAAATCACCCTGCAATCTTGTCTCGCTAACCCCTAACATGGCCCATCTAGGCTTAGTGTCGAAACCTTGGCTCTGATACCAATTTGTAACGTCCCTCCACCGACGACCCCGGTCGGGTAACGCTACCGAAACAACCTTAACTTTGTCTTTACTGCTATGATACCATTTCTTCGACATTCCCGACCTTAAACAACAGGCCAGGCCATGCCACCGAGTAACTTTGTGGAAATAATCACATATAAAACTTAACTAGAAGATAGAGATAACATTTGGTATTCACACATATAAATATATATTTATTTAATATAATTAAGCATACGTCAATACTCTACTCATACACCTATTCATACGGGAGCAACATTAACACATACATGCAACATATATATACATGCATTACTCATTAATTATAATGCAATTACAAATACACAACATACAACGAATAGAGAATTGGTACTTATCTTTTAATAGATGACAACCAACTACGTGCAGACCTTCCACAAACCTCCCAGCCTTAGACCACACTGCTAATCACACTTAGCAACAGGTCACCCCTGAGCTGGGACTAAACTCCACTGGGCAAGGGAATCCTAGGCTTGGCAAGGACAACAAGGAAGTTGCACAGAACAACAGGAAGGATCTTTTATCCCAGGTGTTATCACATGAAATTGCTTTCGGTCTTTTATCCCTTAGTTTTAAATTTTTATCCTTTAGACTTTAGGTTTTCTTTATTTTTCTTTTTGTGATTTGCTTAGGTTAATAAAGACTTGAGTTTTGGATCACTTTTGGCCCACACATAGATTTTAAGCCTAGGTTCATTTTATGGCTTATGTCTTTGACTCGCCTTTTGACTTGACACCAAGCATAATCGACCCCATGATCCTAATGACTTGACACATCACTCCATACGCTTATACTCATTATCCTTTCCATGTTGTTCCTATGTTCGTTAAAGGGGGGCCAAATCAAATTTTGAAAAAGGCGCTGCTAACTCACTAGGAGTTTTCGTACTGCACCTTTGTCCTATTCTCTTTACCATAATTCGTTATAATCAACTGAGGTCATGATTTCTCTATTTTTCAGTGCCCTTGTCGTTAAAATAGAATATTGAGATTTGTTCATTTATGAGCTTGCTAACTATTTAAGCATTTGAATTTTTATCCCAAGCTCGGCGCTATTGAAATCACTAGTACTGGCCAGTTACAGATTGTGCTACGGGGTCGACTGTCAAAGCTCAATTGGAGGTTGAGGTGGATGTAGTAGTTCCCTAGCTTGTTGCATATCCTCCATTATCAGTCACAATCTCCAGGTATTATGTGATTCCTTTCAATTGCATGGAAAAGTATTAAGATACCCTTGGCTTGGTTTTTGGTAGCACCCAATGCTGCATACTGCATCCTCTCTCTTCCATTTGCAAATGTATCTCTTTTTCACAGACTTTGCAGCTATTTGCCACCTGGATTTAACATATTCTATAGGTCAAGTCATTTTTCTTCTAAATATTGAATACCCATTCAATCACTTGGCCCTTGTGTGCACACTGTGCTACAGAAAGTCACTACTAAAACTACGCTATAGATCCCTTGTCTCATGTGTTGTGTTTTACTTGGATTGGTCAGTGCTATATTTTGTATTCAAAGACCCATGCATTAGCCTTTTCTATTCACTGTATCGTCATTCATTCATCCTAATATCTATTGGCAGTGATTGGAAGAAGTCCCTACCCTTCCAAAACTTTGATGACCAAGGTGTGGTGACATAAAACTAAGCAGTGCATCCCTGCGTTCCTTAACTCAGAGTTTCTTTCTTTCCATTTTAAAGAAAAGCCATCAAATCAGTCTATTGTGTTAATTCAAGAAGAGTTGGAGGAAAATACTTGAGAGAGAGAGAAACCATTAGCCTCTGTCATTACTCATTGATCCATGCCCCTGTTTGTTTCCTTTATCCCTCACTACACCACAACCTTTGATCCCCTATTTATATCCACGGAGACACCTCAAAGGAAGAAGTCTCACAAGGGAGGGAGTGTGGTAAGGACTAAACCTTCTGAAATGTACTTGTTTGACGTTGAGCCAATGGTCGTGGAGGTTTTCCAAAGGGTTGGATGCCTCTCTTTTTTTCCAAAACATGCAAAGGGGACATCCTGAATTAGCAAGGTAGTTTGCATTACACTTTGATGACATTAAGACTAAGGTGGGAAACCTTGAGTTTGAGGTATCTGAAGCCTCTATTGCAACAACCACTGGGATTCCTAATATTGGTGAGAGATGGTTCAAATCCATGATCCGCAATGTTGCCTTCTCCAAGGACTTCCTCAAACCAGACTATTAGACACAAAAATTGTCTAAGGGAGTTCCTAGAAGTCACCTAGTTAAAGGTTTTGATAAAATGTTGAAGATCATCCAGAGATATTTTACATGTGACTGAAGGTTTAACATGTTATACCAGTATTATATAATACTCTTGGTACATTTCACTGGTAAAGATGCAATGAATACCCATTTTTATCTTTTGAGGAGCATGGGAAAGATGTATGATAGAGTCCAAGCCAAGTGCAAGGCTTTGGACACTAGTGTCTTTCACTCTGGGTTGATCAGAATGTTGGCGATGGAAGAGTTGAAGAAGAGGAAAACTCCTTGGGAACAATTCATTGTCTCTGCCCATATGCAGATTGATATACTACCCCTCAGTCTAGGATGCAGATCCCTTTTCCATCTAGTAGTGTTGCCCTAGTAGGAACAAGCAGGAAAAGAAAAATACAACCCACTACTGAAGACAAAGAAACCCTTAAGGAAATTGAAGAAGAATAGAGGGAGGTTTATCACTCTTCATAGAAAGATTTCTCACCTCCTCCTACAACTGAATTGGAAGAAGTCCCTCCATGCACTAAAACCACATCTAAGAGGGGAAGGAAGTTTCATTTCCCTTCACCTTCTCCAGTAGCTAAGATCAGCATCAAGAAGCCTTTTACTAGATCATCAACACTCAAGGAAGTTGTTGAAGTAGAATTCTTACCCAAGGCTTCAATTCCAAGGAAAGAGAAAGATAAGGGTAAAGGAATTGAGAAGCCTATTGAGGTGATAGAAAGATCCTCTATTCAGCATAAAGATAAAGGTAAATCCACTTAGAAACCTATTGAGGTGATCAACATCAACACTCCACCTAGTAATCCCACTTTCAAAAGACTAATCAGACAGCTCAGGGAGGCTAGGAAGGAGGTTGCTCGTTTGAAAGTAGAAAGTTTGACTAGGAGAATAAAGATGAAAGAACTCATGGATATGTACAGTGAAACCCTTGATCTGGAAAAAATTTCAGTAAGAATGGCCCTGCCTCTCCATAGGCAACTTAAGAACCTCTACAGGCAAAACAAAATCTTTCAGTCCCAAAAAAGAAATCTGAAGGAGGAATTGCAACATTTTAAGGATGAACTGGCACAGAGGAACTTAAATGTTTTGGTAGAAGCTGCAATTGAAAGATATGAACCAAAAGTTAAGAAGAGTACACCTGCAGTCAAGAGGAATATCCCTGCAAAGGAAAAATATGTTGCTATGGTAGAGGGAAGTTCTCCTACAACAAGGAGGAGTGCTAGATTGATGAAGTAAGTTGGGGGATAACAGATCCATTTTTATGGGTGGTCTCTTTTTTCAAGTTTAAGGTGATCAAGGAAAATATAATTTTTCCACCTATACAAGAATCTGCAGTGTCCTAGTCCATCAACTAAGTTTTTTGTGATTTTGAAGGATGAGTTTCATCACATAAAAAAAACACAGACATTTCGTAAAGCCATGGTGCTATGGAATCATCTATATAGTATGTTTTGCAATGGCGCTACTGATTCTGCATAATGCTACAAAATCTCCTAGCTAAACTTAACAGCGACTCTATTGATTTTGTAGAACTATTTCAACAGTGGCGCTATCAAATCTGCATAACCATTTGATGGATGGCACTACCAAATCTGCAGAGCTACACAGAATTGGCACTACGAAATATTCAGAGTTGTTTTGGAGGAGGCGTTATGAAATTTGCAGACTTGTTTTGCAAAGGGCACTATAGAAATGGCTACCAAATGCACTACTGAATGGCACTACGAACTGGCCCTTGTAGTCGAAGGATTCTGATTCATGACTCCTTTTTTATTGTTGATGATGTGGAGAGAAGCAAGGATCACAAGTGGCAGCATGGAGGCATCATAGGAACACTGGAAGACACTTGGCACTGAAAAGGAATGCGCCTAATCAAGGAGACATGTCATTTAATTATTGTTGGAGTGGTTTCCAACATGGCTCTGAATAGTAGCAGTTTGTTAAAATCTGTTTGCACGTGCTAGAATTTTAGTTGTTTTGAAGAATCCTAGGTTGAGAAGGCCAACTCACACCTCTATTTGTTTCCTTTCCTCTTTTGATTATAAATACATCTTCTAAATTATTATATAGGTTTGAATGGTTGAGCAGGGCTCCCTGATTGTAATATTTTTGACTAAGTAGATTATTCTCTGGTTATGTATTGGACTTGAGACTTTTTGATTAATAAAAGCCAGTTTCTCTTTATATCATCTTGTTGCCTCTTATACTAAAGTACTCATGATTGGATGATCCATATGAGATTTTTATGGTTGTGTTATGAGGAATGTTTGATTATAATACTGCTATGATGTTCTTCAGTGTTCTTTAACTTTAAATTCAAGAAGTTCTGGTGTTTGATTTTTTCTTCCTTTGGTTGCTTGAAGACCTGATGTCAATAATAGACCTTTACACCTCTCTCATTAAGTCTTCCTCCTATTCACTTTTACTCCAAATCATTGACTGAAGCTAATCAAGACCTCATTTTCTTATGCATGCTCGCCCATATTTTTGAGTTAAAACATTATTACTTTGAGTTTTGTCCATTTGACCTTTAATCACTCATTTACATTTATACATATTTTGATGGGTATTGGGCTTTTCCTCTTTGCAATATGAGGGTGATTCTGAGTGATAACATTCTTGGTGTCGTTGTCGAGGAACGAATTGAAGACATTTCTCTGGGATTGAACGACAAAGCAATATTGATTCTGAAGGTGTATTAGAAATCAATACATTGAAGATTGTAGCTTGCACCTCGCGACTACACTATTTCAGTTGTGGCTCCCAAAGGCAGAAACACAATGTATACTCAACATCTACCTCTGGAAACACCTAAAGCTGACCCATAGAAGATTCTCAAAAAAGGAAAGGTTTCTCAAGAAGGCTTTTCAGCTCCTATACCAGGTACTTATAGTCATTCATATGATTCTACTTTTAAAAATCAAGTAGCCATATCTAACCCTCTTATTTTACCTTCTACTGAAGTTTCTAGAAGTTTGGATTTTGAAAATTTCCCTGTTGATTATTCATGTTTTATCCCTCAAGTCAAAGAAGAAAGTTTTGAAACCCTTTGTTCCCCTGACATTTTAAAGTGGTTTAGACTTCAGAATCTTGAAGATTTTTCTACTTCAAGTTTTCCTACTCCTCCTATCAAAGTCACTGAGACTAAAAAAGCGGAAACCTCTTCTCCATTGGACCTTATTTCATTTTCCCCAAAGGCTCAAACTCTTCCTTTGAAATCTGAAACCTCTCCATCCAAGTTACCTCTTTCCCCTCAAACCCAAACTATAGTTGCAGCTATCAAAGCTCCATCTCCCATGTGGATATAACATGAGGACATGTCAAGGGAGTTAACCCTTGACATCTCACACTATGGGGAGTTGACCCTAAGTGTTCCTAGATGGAGTAGCCTCTAGAAGTCCACATGGGAGTGCCATGTGTGACAAACCTTTTTGCTACTATGGTTGTTGTGTACCACTGGCAGAGATTGCGTGTTTCTGGACATTTGTTGTGTACTACTATGGAAAGATACCTCCCTAGCTAAGAGGGAGTGTTAATGTTTCAACATCGGGCGAAACTTCTCCTAGATTGAGTTGCAGACCAAGGGAGATAGGATACATTTATCATAAATGTGCACTTGTGGTAAATGGGCCCAGACGTAGTCCTTCCTTGATCATGACAAGGAATAATATGGACTCGAGGTGCTTGAAGTGCTTTCCACGTGTCAGTTAGCATCAAGCCGACATTCACTCATAGGTGTGTACCTGTGGTGAAAGATCTTGGTGTGGTATTTTTCCTAGTCATGGTGATTTGACAAGGAATAATAAAGACTTAAGATGCTATATGCTATTACATGTGGACCCAAAGTGAGCCTAATCTTAGAGAGAGTTAATTGGTTCAGAGGGAGAACCACATAAGGAGTTTCTCCTTGGTTCAGGTGGGAGAGAAATGTCTCCTAAGACTGATAGACAAGTGTCATGAGTCTAGGGTGAAGTTTGTATACTTCAAAGACAAGCTTGGCATGCTGCAGAATGTCTTCCTCATTGAGAAAGAGTGTTCATGTTTGGACAACATCGGGAAGACATTCTCTTAGAATAATAATTAATAATGTAATTATTGATTATTAAATACAATATATAATAAGTAAATGATAATAATAAATAATTATTGATTATTCAAGGGATGCATCCTTTCATGGATGGTCACCATATGTTCCATATATATGGAACACTCATCATTGCAATAATATATCCATCCTATCTTATATGAAGAAAAACCAACAACAACTTATTGGGGTGTTGCACTTTCTACAATAAAGTGCTTCAAACGGGCTCATCTTCAATGATGTTTGATACCCATTGTTGTAGGAAAATTCTACCAAGTGTAGATAATATTCCCATTTAGATGGTTTGTCCATCACATACATCCTTAGCATGTCTTCTGTCACTTGGTTTACTCTTTCTATTTGTCCATCCGACTCAGGGTGATAGGCTATGTTGAAGTTTAGGTTCGTTCAGAACCCTTCGAATAGTCCTCTCCAGAACTTTGAGGTAAACTTTGGGTCTCTGTAAAAAAAAATTGTATTGGGAATGTCGCGTAGTCGTACTACATCCCTTATATAGATATCAACAACGTTAGTTTCCTTGTGAGTGGTCTTCAATGGAATAAAATGGACATCTTTAGTAAGTTTGTCAATTACTACCATGATTGCATCATGTTGCTTGCTTGTTTTGGGCAATCCTGTGATGAAATCCATTGTCACCACATTCAAATCCCACTCAGAGATGGTTAACGGCTGTAGAAAACCAGCTGGGTATCTACGCTCAACCTTTACCTTTTGATATTCCAAGCATTTGGCAATAAATTCAACAACTTCCTTCTTCATGCCTGACCAATAATATTGGCTTTTGACTGTTGAAATTGTTTTTTGATATCCTGGGTGTCCCGCATAAGGTACATTGTGCATTTCTTTTAAAATTGCACTCTTTAATTCAAAAGAGTTGAGTACATAAATTCTGTTTCTGTACAAGAGAATTCCATCAATTCCCAATTCGAAAACTTCAGCCTTCTGCTGCATTTTACCTTGCTGCAATTTTGTTACCAATTCTATGTACTGTGAATAAACTTTTGCAGTCTCAGAGATTCTGCCTTGAAGATTCGTCTGATACATGTTGATGATGGCTATAACATGCAATTCATGCACTCTCCTACTGAGTGCATCGGCCACCTTGTTCTCCTTTCCTTTGATGTGCTTGATATGAAAGTCATATTCACAGAGGAATTCCAACCATCTGCTATGCTTGGCATTCAATGTAGGCTGATCAAACAAATACTTCAGACCATGATGGTCTGGCATGAGCTCAAACCTCTTTCCCATGAGGTAATGTCTCCATTTCTTTAGAGCATGTACAATGGCTACCAACTCCAAATCGTGAGTGGCGTAGAGCCTGTTATCACCATAACAATTCTAAGAGAGGATCCAAGTTTCAAAAATTTACCGAAGAGCTACATCGCTGTGGAAACGTGATAGTTTGGGAGATCGGGATACAACTAGTGGCATATGGACAAATATAGCGGAGGTGCGAAAGGTAGGACCCAGTGGACTGTTGATTTTGAAGCGGCCCAGATCAACGACCCAGACCCATATCGGGCGGTGAAATAGCGCGAAGGATAATTAATCAAAGGCGGGCTGAGGAAAACTACCGTGGTTTCATTCGTGGATGCGTGGCGCCCTTAGAGGTACATCGAGGTGAAAAGCAGTCTACCTAAAACTGATTTCTCCAACCCCCAATATCGAAATTTGATGGGACCCGACGGACCGTCAATCTTGAAACAACCTGGATCAATGGCTAAGGTGCATATCGAGCAATGAAGCAGCATGAAGGATAATCATTCGAAAGTGGGCCGGGGAAAACCATCGTGGTTTCATTCGTGGATGCGTGGCATCATCAAAAGTACATTGGGGTGAAAAGCGGTTTATTCAAAACCGTTTTCCCCAATCCTCGATATAGATAGGCACCTATAAAAGGAGGGCCCTAACATTATTTTATGATATTTTGAAGCATTCAAACGTTCGAAAATTGGCGAAATTAATCCATTCAAAACTCAAGCTAAAAAATGAATCAGATTCGTGATTTCTTCATTGCTTAACATGTATTTTTTTCCATGGCCGCTAACTTTGTCATTTTATCCGTGATTGAGCAAGATCTCACCTCTAGAGAAGAAGCCCTAATTGACAAGGACTCTGACATTTTCGACACAGAAATAACAATCTCGCCCATTTCCGTGTCCAGATCCAATCTGCTAGACAATGTTGGAAAATGTATACCCTTCCTCGAAGTTGCCCAAGCATCCATCACCCCTTATGCCATAGAAGTTGTTTTTCCTTTCCCATAGTTCGTCGGCTAGTGTGCAGAACAATATTCGTAGGAAGAAAAAGTCATTTTGAATGAGATAGGGTCAGAAGTTTTATGTTAAATAGATAGTTTGTCGCTTCGACAGACCCTCCGTAGGAAGAAAAAGTCATTTTGAATGAGATAGGGTCAGAAGTTTTATGTTAAATAGATAGTTTGTCGCTTCGACAGACCCTCAGTATACCAGAGTCTTCCCCCATAGTGTCAAAGCCCTTTGAGGAAGAAAAAATGATCAAAATCTACAGAGAATGCCCCTTATAAGTAAAAACCTTGTTTCTGCAGACCATTTTCAAACCTGAACACCATTCTGAAAGTCTGTCGTTACCTACCCTCCTTTTTTAGATGATCCTATCTCTTACATAAGCAAATGGCCAATGTTTTTATTGACTTTGCAATAGTGTTGATATTCATTTGTGATTGTATTAAACATGTGATTCAAACATGTGAATCCTCTTTTTTTATATCATCTTATCTCTTACATAAGCAAATGGCCACTAAGCCCAAGGATTGAAAACTTCTATTTCATTAAATAAAAGTAGGAAAATATGTGCATTGGAAAAGTGTGATTTCTCAATAATAATGCAATATTGGGCACATCTATCATATCAACAATAATACAACATACTAGTTCCATAAACCAAAGTTATTACCTTATTAAAATAAAACCATAGATGTTATCACACTAAAATTCTAAGATAAAGGCCAATTTAGCAAAGTTGAGTTCCTATATCACCTTTGGAGGGAATCTTTTCGTAGAATTCTAAGATAAAGGCCAATTTAGCAAAGTTGAGTTCCTATATCACCTTTGGAGGGAATCTTTTCGTAGCTCCGAGGTTGCAAGTCATTAACACGATGATTATCCATTTGATATCCCACAATGTCTTTACTCCACTTTCTCCATCGTAGTGTAAAAAAGGCTTCTTCCATGGTAAAGAGTATTGTAAGGATGCCTTCAACAAAGCAATATTAATGTTGTGATTTATAAATAGATTTTCCAAAATTATCAAAGGGTCAATAACCTAACCTCCTGTGACTTGGCATCTATCCCAATACTATGAATACACTTTGGGAAAAGCTAGTGAAGAAGGTAAGTGGATATGAAGTCATTCTTTGCATACACATTTGTATGATGTACACATACAAATGTGTAGAAAAACACTATGTGGCCATACACTACAAACGTTTGAATAAAGTTTTGCATGTGACACAAATGCCTCAAGATAACAACCTACTATGTGGTTGATTTTCTAGATCGAGCTAGGGGCCTGAAACTAACATTGGATTTTAGCCACTATCTACATGAGAGTAAAATGGGCCACATACCATACATCTTGCCACAAGATACACAATCATAGCAACACATTAACTAGTGGAATCGGCTTTTGTTGGGGTGGAATCGACATTTTCATTTCAAACCATTCCATAAACCTTTACACCTTGTAGAATAATGGTTAATTCAATAATGTTTATGGAAACCGCAACAATACAGTGAATAAGCGCTTCTATCTTTGGTTAGAGAACTATATCTGTATATGAGGGGGTTGGGGCTAGCTCTACGGAAAAGAAGCGGACATGTCATGCTTCGGATCTCTAAGACGCGCTGCTACATGTCATGCCACTACAAGCAGGACCATGAACATGAGGTTCTGTAGAAGGGGCTGAATATGAAGTAAGAAGTACTAGCTCCCGCATGTGATGCAGTGGGCAAATGCTATAATAAGGATGACCGAGCAAAACCCAGCGGAATGATCCACTTGAACTGTCGATGAAGTCGGTGTAGCAGTTGGTCCAGGAAATGCAACATTCATCTATATAAGGCACACCCCACCTTAATTAGTTTTTTCTTATTTTATGATCATGAATTATTTTAAAATGACAACTTCTCCAGCATTACATAATAACAATAGCAACAACAATAACTCTTAAATGTCATTCTCGACCAATGTGGTGGATTGGTTTTCTTCTGTTTACCTAATCCATCTAACTGCCTTCTTCATCGGCGCTTTTTCTCATCACCAGTAACACTGCCTTCTTCATCCGTTTCATTTTCTTTCGTATTTTAATCGGTGTTTTTTTTCATTGGAGTAGGTTAACTTGGGAGCAAACAGATCAGTTTTTTAGACAAAAAATGGGCCTGAATCTGGCCAAATTTTCAGGGGTAGTCTAAGTTTTGGGATCAAAGTTTCATGCATTTCAGAACCTTACTTCAAGAGTTCTGCCCCATTTTGAACCAACCCAGATACTCAAAAAATCAATCAGAATTCTGGATTAGTGAAAAATTTAAAAACAAACTGTTGAAAAACCTGCCTAAAAACAACTCAGTAAAAAAAATTACTCAAAAAATCAATCAAAATTCTAAATTAGCCAAAAATTTAAAAGCTAACCGCTAAAAAAATAAACCTTACTAAAAAATAACTCAATAAGAAAGATTACTCCCAAGTTAGCATACTCCTTTTCTCATCACCAGTAACACCCATCGCAGGAAGCCCTAGCTTGTTTTTGTCAATTCGTTTGTTTATATCTCTCTATCGCTGTCTACTTTCTCACTTTTAAATCCCTCTCCTTACACGCTGCTTTGTTTATATCCCTATAGGTATCTACTTTTTAACTGTTTATAATCCCTCTCCTTTCTGAAAACCTGAACCCAGTCTAATAAAAGTTTTATATATGTATAGAAAGACAAAAGACAGGTGGTCTCCATTGAATGATACCAAAGGATCTGTGAATATTCTATACCAATAACAAAATATATCACCCTTTATTTTTAATATATCAGTGTATGAAGAATGAAAGAATGGATTACAGTATACCAATGACAAAACAATTAATTAATCCCCTGGTATATTACTGTTTTATTAGACATACCAGTGTACAAAGAATGAAAGAATGGATGTCATAGACCTGAAACGAGGAAGAACATAATTGTTGGAAGGGTAGGGCATGGAGAATTCATCCATCGATGAAGTTGAGGGCTCATTTGCATTCGAGAGGCAGCCCCTTGGGGAACCTCTTGGTGTCTGCACAGTAATCATAAATCATGTAGTTC
>ML796586.1:199672-212790 GCA_009831015.1 Picea engelmannii
TTTTATTCTGTGGGTTAGAAAACTGCGCCCACCTGCTGTCTTTCTACCCAGTAAATAAATGGTTTTATTTATTTGCATTC
Source organism: Picea engelmannii (assembly GCA_009831015.1). Lineage (NCBI taxonomy): Eukaryota > Viridiplantae > Streptophyta > Pinopsida > Pinales > Pinaceae > Picea > Picea engelmannii. The sequence continues at coordinate 199,753 of ML796586.1, forward strand.
TTTCTTCTGTTTGGTGCCCAGTTTTGGGCTTGTAGTTTTCTTATTTTGCTTTCCTTTTTTGGGGGGGCAGTGCTATTATTTTTCTTTTCCCCTTTTCTTTGTTTTCAGACAAAGTGAAAGTATGTAACAAGCACCTTCAAAATCAGAGTTAAGAGGATGGAAGAAGTAATAGATGTAGAGTCGTATGAAATAGATAAACAATCCATTATACATGGCAGCATTGACGTGGCTTTGCATAGCAATGGCCTCTTTAGATTGGATGCATTCTCATATACTGTAGGGGATTTCCTTTTCGATACATTCCAGGTTCTGCTGCATTTCTGGTATTCGTCAATCGAGCTGCGCAATGGATTGATAGATTATTTCTTGGTCTGTTTCAAAAATGGCGACACAGAGGCATTGAACTCCTATGAATACAAACTGGAATCTGATTTTCTTCGGCAGTTGCACGGAATACATGATGTCGCTACATATTTTTCAAAGATGTTGTTGTCTTCATCTCCAGCTCTGCCTGCACATGAGAGGGGACTCTGGGGAGACACATTTTGTATATGGTGGTTGTCTAATTGGCTCAATATATCATTTGGAATATGGTCATTGACAAGAAAAAGAAGATATCTACTATTCAACAAAGGTGCCTCTGCCAATCCATATTGCATCTCGTTCCATGACACCAATGGTCTCAGTGGTCATTATGAACCACTCTTGTACAGAAAAATGTCCATATGATATGTTGAAGTAGCTCATATTTGCTTGTCCCTCTTTTGCAAAGACCTTGAATCGTGGTGGGAATGGATTATGCATCACATAGATTTCCATGGTTTACAGGTGGCAACAAATGTTGTGTCTAACTGTGGAGATAGTTTGTTTAATGCAATTTGTTGTTTGGTAGCAACGAAGTTTGATGTGTAGTCGGTATGGCTTTACACTGTTCAATCCTTTTGCAATGCAATTGTAGGCGACAACTAATAGGATTTTAGGTGCTTACATCAACACCTTTTGTCATATCTCCTGGAAAATATGCCGGCAGTTGGAACTTGGCAGGAATACCTTGTAAACATGGCACTTCCATATGAAAAAGGGAATGTGGAGGGTTGCAGATTCTATTTCCAATGGTTGTATATGATATTCAGAGTAAATTTCTAGGTCTGGTCGGCATTTCCAGATGGCAATGTCCATTCCTGGTTTACTGATTCAAATTATGATCGAACATTTGACATCATCTCGTTGAAAACAGATACAACACATATCCATTATGAACCTTTGCTTCGACATATCTGTGGTTCAGGGTTAGATTTCCATGCCACCCAAACCGCATTGAGTATGCATACGCGCAGAATGATTTTTAGTGAGAATGAAACTCTTGTCGGGTGTGATATGGCCATAGAGGGCTTGAAAAAAAAAATGATGCGTGAAATTCATTACAGTTGTGATGAGCCCATATAGGGATTAAACAAAAAACGTAGAGTAAGTTATTAGAACTTGAAAAAAACTATGCGTCAAATTCGTCCCAGTTGTGATGAGGCCACATAGGCTTTGAACAAAAAATGTAGGCTAGGTTATCAGCACCTAGGTCAGAGTGAAATTCATCCCAATTGCCATCAGCACATCATGCCCTTGGGAAAGAAACGTAGAGTAAGTTACCACAACTTGAAAAATGTCATGCACGAGAGAAAGAAATACATTGCCACACTTCCTATTAGAGAGAAAGCCACATATGACAATCTAAAGAAACTTGTCCGTGCAGAAAACAACAGAAACATGTGTGCTCACATATCCCAGAATGGTCATGCAACCGTCACATTTCGTGCGCTAGCAGAAACACCATGGACTACTGGCAATGAAAACCAGGAAATAGTTTCTACCCATACTTCCCTGCGAAAGAAAAATGCAAGATAGACGTACATGAAAGAAATTAAAGATACTCCTTCCATTGCATGTGCAATTTATGAGCAACCGAATTTCTCAAAAAACAACAAGTCTTTCATGGATTCTTTGCAAGAAGAATACCTCCAGGTGACAGCACACGATAAAGTATTTTCCAGTGGAAAAATTTGTCTTCCATGCAAACGATCGCTTCAACATGGAAAACTGCCACAGCTTGCAACCCCTGGCCAAATAAGATGTAATGCACCACTACCAGATGTAAGTGCACTTACAGAACTTGAGGATAGACTTGTCTCTCTCTGAATTGCATTTGCTGGAATCAGGCGTTGGGGCTATAAACGACCCGAGATGGGCTTAACAGGATCAATTATTAATGTGCCTATTCAACTAGATGTTGTACAAAGAGCCTTGCCACAATTAATTAACAATACAGTGACAATTGTCGTGGCTCTGAAAAGACGCTTGCGATACAAAAATGCATATCAGATGGGAAAAGTGCGAGTGCATGTTGTTATGAAAGCATTAAAGGAATTATGTTTGAGGGCCCTGTACAAAGCAAAAAACATTTGTATAAATGACAACTGGAACAATGTTCTTGCAGAAGAGGATAACAACTCTGCAGACACTTTCAAAAATCCTATTGAATTTGATACAAGTGATGAATCAGAGAATGAAATGCATGTTGAGACATTGGTCCATGGATTCACTGATTCATAGTGTATTCATGATTTGCAAGACAAGATTATTGAAATTGCACCTGCTGAGGCGCAACCTCCAGTTGGAATATTCAAGGACAAATTCGCTGAGGAAATGAACTTTCCAACACTCTTCTATGGAGATGCATGTGCCACTGATATCACAGAATGATTCAGTTTTCATAAAATAGTCCGATGGGAGCTGCTACATTCAAGCAGTTGCTTCTCCTGTTACATAATAAAATTGTTTTTCAAAACAATGCGCATAGTAATAGAGCATGTTCTCTCTTACAAGTGGTCCAAATTAGAAAAGGCTAGTTACAAGGAAGAAAGTTGTTGGCGAAGAACGTGAAGTACAGAGTAAAGTACTGGGTGCAGTTCCACAACAGTTATGTACAAATGCACTGAACATCTTCGTGCATGAGGTCCATAAATTAATAGTCCATCATAAATTTGATAGTTCTGGCAAGCTTCCGGCGCACGAAAAGGGAAAAAGAATTGCAGAGGAGGCAGACCAACCCGAAATTTAGGGTGAAAACATGGATCTTGAGCCTGATCTGGATTGCATATTCTGCAACCTTGATCAACTCGAAGACCCAATTCATCATGGCTTCCCAATGGACATAGTTGATACCGAAATTTTTGACGAGGATGAATCCTTCGTGTTCCAGAGTGTTGTTTTTGAAAGTGAATTAAAAAAAAATACTTATTGAAAAAAAAGATGTCAAAAATAATTAAAGAAAACATCATTCAGAACTTCACCTTGCCAATATGTTGGCGTAAAAAATATCTCAACTTCACATGGCAACCGAAGATGCTCTTCATGACTCTGTTCGAGTCATTGAGGCCAAGAATGCCAAACTGAAGGACCGGATTAAGGAATTAGAGGTAGCTTTGTTTCCTGTGCCATTGCTTGGCAGTCCTTTGACAATAGCCATACCTTCGGCTCCCTTCACCCCTGCAACAAATCTAAAAGGATTCTCCAGCTTCCTGCATCCTGTAGAAGATATGCGGAGAAAAATATCAACAGAAGAATGGAACTGATTACTAAGGCCTGGGAAACATCACAAAATATGGATTTGGTGGGTTGCAAGGCAGATAACTTGTTCCAACTTCTGCAAACGGATTTAAAAAATGAAGAAACTTTCTATTTGCACACGGTCATCCGTTTTTCCTTTCATGTCAACAACATGCCAGAAACAACAAGAACACAACATGGTCTCCCATCCACAAAATAGGTCATTCAATTAGAAGCATGCTGGAAAGAAAAGGTGAAGGATTTGTATCTCATTGTCCAGTCATGTGAGAAAACAATATCAAAGAAAGAAATGTTAGTCAGAATAGTGGCCAAAATAGACTTAGTCGGAAGGACAAATGACTTCCAGGACCCCATATTAATCGTCAACTCATTGGCGTTAACCAAACAATCTTTCGATAAACAACTTGATAATTTTAAGGCCTTGTTTCTAGAAAAAAATTACAGGATTCTTGAATATGATGAGGAAGACATGGACAACTAGCTAGTCCTCTATTTGGTGCAGAATGGAGACATTCATCAGTTTCTGTGTAATTATTCTATTTATCTAACCGAATTAGAAAATGAACTTTTCAGCATTGAAATCTGGAATGACATCAACGTCGCCCCCTTGAAAAGCTATATTGAAAAGAACTTGAAGTGGGTGCCTGACGAAATCCAACAGGAAAATGCATCAGCAAAAAAATAACAAATTTCCTTCTTGGAACATTCCTATACATTCTTTGTTTATCAGTCTAGTTATTGAAGTGAGTTGGCCACGAAAATCAACAGGTATACGCATCAGAAAGAAAATGCCAAAATTACTTATATGTACCATGCATGTAGGTGTATAGTCATAGTCCTTCTGTTATCAATCCAATTATTCTAACTTTTCAGAATATAAATCTATAACCAATATTTGATATCTTACCATTTCTACTTTTCAGGTATTACAGTCTACTATGTCCCACTTCTTCTTTCCAGTCCTATTTCTTGTACATATTTCTCTTATGGTCCGCGGGAGCCTCAATCCCAGTCTATATGACAAACACATTTAAATTTCCAGGAATATGTAACAAAGTATTATTTTTTCCATATATTCGAAACAAAACTATTATTTTGTCTCCTCATATATTTATGTGTTGCTACCATTTTCTCTTCAGCTATGCTGAATGTGAAGACATTCTGTTTATTTTATTTCAATTCTCTTCCTTTCTGACGCCACATGTCCTTTAGAATGTTTCTGATAGAGGTTGTTACAATTCAAATAGTATGAAGTCTGGTTGTCAATTTGTATATTGTTGAACTCTCGGTGTTCTCTATAGGCCACAGAACAATAGAGTCCCATTTTTCAGCTCACCAACTCCAGAACCCGTGATCCAACAACTGACTAACTATGGATTCAGGGCTCCGTCTATGCTCTATCAAATCTCATCCCCATAGTTTATAAAAGTACATATTTTGTATGTATAAAAGTAAATATCTTCTTTTTAAAATTACATCTTCGGTATGTATAATTTATGCTCTCCAGGGACCTTTAATTTTAAAAATTTCAATTTCTTCTCTCCAGGAGCCCTTCTTTTAAGGAAAGCTCATTCGACAATGCTGGTGTTTTTTGTGCTTTTCTCCACTAAACTATGTAACATGCGTCACTACTAATTTTTTTTGTGTTTTCTTGTCCGCGACTGTATGTAAAAAAAACTATGGTAATGCTAAAAATTTTTGACACGAGGCCCTTAAAATTCAAGTTGTGCCCAAGTCCGATTGTCAATTTGTATATCGCGGAACTATCAGTGCTTTTTTGTAGGACACAGAACAACAAAAGCCCAATTTTCAGCCCCACATCCCGAGAATCCGCCATCCAAAAACTGTCAAAGTATGCTATGACGGCTCCATCCATGTTCTTTAAAATCTCATCCCCATGCTGTATAAAAGTACATATTTCGTATGTATAAATATAAATATCTACTTTGTAAAATTACATATTTTGTATGTATAAATTATGCATATTTTTCCCTGCCTGGTCATTTTCAAAATTACATATGCGGTAAATCACTCACTCAAATTTCACATATCATATTTCACACACACACACACACACACACATATGTTTCTTTAAATTTACACGAATATGTAAGACGTTTTATTATTTTTTCTACATAAATGTCATAAAATTGTGTTCACTACTTTATCTTTACCACCCGTCTTGCTTACTGCTTGCCATAGAGGCTGTTACAATTGAAATAGTCCAAACTTCGCTTGTCAATTTGTATATCACGTAACTCTGGGTATTATTTGTAGGCCGCAGAACAACAGAGGCCCATGATTCAGCCTGGCAGCCCAAGAACTCGCGATGCAAAAAAATTGGCTAGTTATGAATTCAGGGCTCCGTGCATGCTCTATATAATGTCATCCCCATACTCTATAAAAGTACATATTTCATATGTATAAAAGTAAATATATGCTTTATAAAATTGCATCTTTGATATGTATAATTTATGTTGTCCAAGAACCTTTAATTTCCTAAATTTCATTTGCTTGTGTCCAGGAACCCTTGTTTTAAGAAAAGCTATTTCGGGAATGCTAGTTTTTTTGTGCTCTTCTCCATGAACCTATGTAACAGATGTTACTACTATTTTTTTGTGTTTTTTGTCCACGAGTGTATGTAAAACATATGTAAATAATACTATTTCGGGAATGCTAAATTTTTTGGACATGATGCCCTTAAAATTCTAATAGTTCGGAAGTCCGATTGTCAGTTTGTATATCGTGGAACTATTGGTGCTTTTTGTAGGACACGAAAGAACATAAGCCCAATTTTCAACCCGACATCCCGAGAACCTGCCATCCAAAAACTGGCTAAGTATGGAATGAGGGCTCTGCTTTGTAAAATTACATATTTTGTATCTATAAATTATGTTGTGCAGGAACCTTTCATTTCATAAATTTCAATTTCTATTGTGTCCACGATCCCTTCTTTTAAAGAAAACTAAGTCAGGAATGGTAATTGTTTTTGTGTTTTTTCTCAACAAACCTATGTAGTAGACATTACCACTATTTTTTACAATTCAAATAGTCTGAACTCCGCTTGTCAATTTGTATATCGCGGAACTCTGGGTATTTTTCATAGACCACAGAATAATAGAGGCCCATTTTTCAGCCTGCCAGCCCGAGAACCCGCGATGCAAAAAACTGGCTAAGTATGAATCCAGGACTCTGTGCATGCTCTATAAAATTCCATCCCCATACTCTATAAAAGTACATATTTCGTATGTATGAAAGTAAATATATTCTTTACAAAATTGCATCTTTCGTATGTATAATTTATGCTGTCCAGGAACCTTTAATTTCATAAATTTCAATTTCTTGTGTCCAGGAACCCTTGTTTTAAGAAAAGTTATTTTAGGAATGCTAGTTTTTTTTGTGCTCTTCTCCACGAACCTATGTAACAGACCTTACTACAATTTTTGTGTTTTTTGTCCATGATCATATGTAAAACATATGTAAATAATACTATTTCGGCAATGGTTAACTTTTTGGACAGGATGTCCTTAAAATTCTAATACTCTGCAAGTCAGATTATCAATTTGTATATCGTAGAACTATCAGTTCTTTTTGTAGGACATAGAAGAACAAAAGCCCAATTTCCAGCCCGACATCCCGAGAACCCGCCATCCAAAACTGGCTAAGTATTGAATGAGGGCTCCACTTTGTAAAATTACATATGATGTATGTATAAATTATTATGTCCACGAACCTTTCATTTCATAAATTTCAATTTCTATTCTGTCCACGATCCCTTTTTTGAAAGAAAACTAAGTCAGGAATGCTAAATTTTGTTTACGTTTTCTGTTAACAAACCTATGTAACAGTCATTGCCACTATTTTTTACAATTCAAATAGTCCGATCTTTGTTTGTCAATTTGTATATCGCAGAACTATGGGTATTCTTTCTAGGCCACGTAACAAAAGAATCCCAATGCTAAATTTTTTGGACACGATGACCTTAAAATTCTAATAGTCCGGAAGTCCAATTGTCAGTTTGTATATCGCGGAACTATCGGTGATTTTTGTAGGGAACAAAAGAACAAAAGCCCAATTTTCAGCCCGACATCCTGAGAACCTGCCATCCAAAAACTGGCTATGTATGGAATGAGGGCTCCGCTTTGTAAAATTACATATTCTGTATGTATAAATTATGCTGTCCAGAAACCTTTCATTTCATAAATTTCAATTTCTAGTGTCCACAATCCCTTCTTTTAAAGAAAACTAAGTCAGGAATGCTAATTTTTTTGTGTTTTTTGTCAAAAAACCTATGTAACAGACATTACTAGTATGTTTTACAATTCAAATAGCCCCAACTCCGCTTGTCAATTTGTATATCGCGAAACTCTGGGTATTCTTTGTAGGCCACGGAACAATAGAGGCCCATTTTTCAGCCCACCAGCCCGAGAGCCCGCGATGCAAAAAACTAGCTAAGTATGAATTCAGGGCTCCGTGCATGCTCCATAAAATGTCATCCCCATACTCTATAAAAGTACATATTTCATATGTATAAAAGTAAATATCTTCTTTATAAAATTGCATCTTTGGTATGCATAATTTATGTTGTCCAGGAACCTTTAATTTTATAAATTTCAATTTCTTGTGTCCAGGAACCCTTGTTTGAAGAAAACCTATTTCGAGAATGCTAGTTTTTTTGTGCTCCTCTCCAAGAACCTATGTAACAAACGTTACTACTATTTTTTTGTGTTTTTTGTCGACGAGCATATGTAAAACATATGTAAAGAATACTATTTCGGGAATGCTAAATTTTTTGGACACGATGCCCTTAAAATTCTAATTGTCCGCAAGTCCGATTGTCACTTTGTATATCCCCGAACTATCGATGTTTTTTGTGCTGCATGGAAGAACATAAGCCCAATTTTCAGCCCGACATCCTGAGAACCCGCCATCCAAAAACTGGCTAACTATTGAACGAGGGCTCAGCTTTGTAAAATTACATATTTTTTATGTATAAATTATGTTGTCCAGGAACCTTTCATTTCATAAATTTCAATTTCTATTGTGTCCACAATCTCTTCTTTTAAATAAAACTAAGTCCGGAATGCCAACTTTTTTTGTGTTTTCTGTGAACAAACCTATGTAACAGATATAACCATTATTTTTCCCCTTTTTTGCCCACGTACTCATGCACTACAATTTTCTTCCCACGTGTCTGTACTCCATCAAATTTACTCCCTTTCCCGCGGATGGATTGCTAGTAGAGCACATGCATCGGGCAAAACAACCAGGAGCGATTCTCCGTGGCGTAGGCCACGTGACGACCGCGTGCCACTCCCTCCCACCTGCCTCATGACTTTAAATTTAGCTCCCTCTAGGCAGGCCGTTGTTACTCTTAGTGTGCCCTGCTCTGCCTTAGCATCCTTTTGACGGACCAACACCCTCGTTGGCCCTTTACTCTACGCGTGTGGCCATTTATGGAACCTCACCATATCCCCAACCTATTTCAATTGCTTTAGTGGCTCCAGATGGATCATTCTTTCTTGTTTTTTCTTCTTAGAGCTCGACCTCCTGCCCACCTTTTCCCTGCTCAGCTTTTGTCCTCTCCTACTTTGTTCCTGGCACATTTTCACTCTCCCACTGTCCCAGAGATGCCCCGGCTATGAGGGAAGTTGAAACGTGGGCTAGCCTGCCAGCCAAACCGACCCCGCCTGGTCCTCCGTCCCCCACCTGCTCCCTCCCTTTTATCCTCCTCTTCGGCCACCTCGTCCTCCTCCCTAGCGCAATCTACTCAAATTCCCACTTCTCTCTCACCCCTTCCTGCGTCCCTTGCCAAAAAAAATGGAGGGGCTGGACTACTCAGGGGCCTCACTAGATTACAACCGAGGACCTTGTTGGACAACTGAGAGGGGGGGGGGTGAATCAGTTGTTATCGTGATTAAACAATTATGCTTCTTTTAAATTCTTTACAAGGCACTCAATGATAATCACAATAATGCAGGAAAATAAGCAATGGCACATTCAACATCAGTCACATATATGAGATACATACATACAGATATTTCCCGAGGAAACCCATAAAGAGTAAAAACCTCTTCTTCTTTATATGATAAGAATTATTTACATTCTTTACATTGTCATACATATGAGCACCTACTCATTGTGAGGCTACAACCTCTGTTTTTGCAAGTTGCAACTTGCTGAGAGCACCAACTCTCTGTTTTCTCTAGCACCCACTAGAAGGAAGAACCAACTCCCTAGTTTCTCTAGCACCAACTAGAAGGAAGCACCAACTCCCTGGTTTCTCTAGAACCAACTAGAAGGAAGTACCAACTCCCTGGTTTATCTAGTACCAACTAGACGGAAGCTACAACTCCTTGTGTTCAAGCACCCACTTGAACCTCTAAGGACACCAGTCCTCCCTAGCACCTCCCTACCACCCTGGTTTATGAATGTAAATTTCTAAAACTTATTACAATGATATAGTGTTCAACAACAACTTACCAGTCTCATCACTGTTCTGCAAGATTTCACTGCTCTGTCTTCCTCACTATCTTCCTGCACACATCCATTGCACTTTTTTGTTCTTCTACCTCTTGTGCTTTCTGCACCATTCCCATTCAATGCACCTTTTTTCTTCTGTCTATTTCAGCTGCTGCACTCCACCTCCTTCTTCACACATGCATCCCGCACCACCGCAACAACCCTAATCTCTTCTTTGTTCCACCTTCTTATGCTCTCTGTGCATCTTGTGCATGCCCTGTGTCCAATGGTTCTGCATGCTCTGCATGTCGAGTGCTCTGCTTGTTCATCATGGAAACTCTTCAGCTTCTCTGTTTGTTAATCCCATGTCCATCATCATTGGGTTTCATGATCAAATTACTTCGCATCACCAGCAGTTAAGATTCTTCATCTTCTGTTACACTCGAGCTCAACTACTCTGTTGCAGTTACAGGCTCCAACGCTCATCCAACTGTCAATCGCCTCCACAAACAGTCAGTGTTCTACTTGCAGATGCCTTGATATTCTTCACCTCCTCTGTCAATCACCCTGAAGTGTCTTCGAGTCCTCTGGCAGAAACCATCTGTGGTTTCTGGCAGTTACATTGTGACATGCAACAATAGCCCTCCGATTTGATTCAATTTCATCTGCACCGTTGAATGACTTTCATTAGTCTTGCGTTCATTTTGGCATTCCACTCTTCGGCATTTTGAGATCATCGTGGTGGAGGATTTTAGTACTCTCCATTTCTCGACCCCTGAAACTCCGAAAAGGATCTTGTCTTCACTAACTTTTTCCCCCATCTTTCGCTGATGTGACTAAAGGTTGTGACCTCTAGCTGAGCATAACTGTGTTTCACATTTCGACTTTTCGGCAATTTGACATTCCTGTCATCAAGTGTCTCGGCACTCCATGTTGCGATCCCAGAAATGGAGCTTGGTTTCTATAACTCTTTCCTCTATCTCTCGTTGATGTGACCAATGGTTGTGACCATAGCCTTATTTAAAAAGTTGCATTTCACAATTTTGCGTTTCGACACTTCGGCATTTCGGTACTGTTGTGGTGAAGTGTTTCGACACTTCAACTCCGAGTATCTGGAACTCCGAAATGGAGTCAAATCAATGGTCTGTTACTCCAGCGTTTCTCATTTTGGTGAATCGACATTTCGATATTCCTGTGGTAAAGTTTCTTGACTCTCCATGTCGCGGTGCCCGAAACTCCTCTGATGAAGAGTCTTTACTCTTGACTCCTCCTACTCTTGGTATCTGAAACTCTGGTATGGAGTCTTTATCATTTCTCGACTTCGGGTTTCATGACTTCGGGACTCCTTATGATGAGAGTCTTTGTCATTTCCATCTCCCGGTATCCGAAATCCTGGTATCCAGTACTACAAGCGATGCGCTTGTTTTGGGTTTTCTCATTTCGGGACTTCGGGACTCCTGATGATGTGAGTCTTTGACATCTCCATCTCCCAGTAACCGAAATCCCGGTATCCAACACTCCAAGCGATGCACTTGTTTTGGGTTTTCGCATTTCGACACTTCGGGACTCCTGATGATGTGAGTCTCTGACATCTCCATCTTCTGATAACCGAAATCCCGGTATCCAACACTCCGAGTGATGTGCCTTTTTTTTTTCGTGTTTTGGGATTTCACATTTCGGCACTTCGGGACTCTTGATGACGAGAGTCCGTGACATCCCTATCTCCTGGTATCCAAAACTCCGGTAGCCGAAACTTCGAGTGATGTGCCTATTTCGCGATTTCGAGGTTTTGCATTTCGCGACTTCGAGACTCCTGTGTTGGAGAGTCTCGACTCTTGACTTCTCCATCTCCTGGTAACTGAAACTCCGAAATGGTGTCTTTGTTGAGGTGATTTTTCGGGGTTTCTCATTTCACCTTGCTCGTTAAAGAGCGTGTAAGTTCTCCTAGATCCAACGTTGGTCGGACCTCGGGCTCATATCTGATGTTCATCAGGAAATATTTAATGAGATCCATCACTACATACTTTGATCTTGTCGAGCTTGCTCTGCAGTGTCTTTTGGTGCCCGCCTGGCACATCCTTCCTGTAGTAAAGCCATCATCGTTGCTGTACTTTCCATCAATGACAAGCATACACTGCCTGTAAAACATGCCAACAATCTCCCCCTTTGGCATTGATGGCAACAAAGGCACCCTGACCTATACTTTTCTCCACGTTTGACATCAATGTCAAAGAAAGCATGCTCCCCCTGAGCTGTTGCAGTATTTTTAGGAGGTATTAGATAGGCAATCAATATAAGACTCCCCCTAATAGGATGGACTCTCTTAGGTGTGAAACGGGATGACACCCAGCTTTTGTCAGAGATATTCAAAAGGGGTCTTCGCTAGGGGTTTAGTAAAGATGTCTGCTATTTGTTCTGTGGTTGGAATGTACTGAACCTAAACAACCTGATTGGTGACTTGATCTCTCATAAAATGGTATTTTATGGGAATATGCTTGGTCTTGGAGTGGAATACAGGATTCTTAGACACACTGATGGCACTAGTGTTATCACAATGAATTGGGATCGGTGCAGCATATTTTACCCCCAAGTCTACAAGTGTCTGAATCATTCATAATACCTGAGTGCAATAGGTAGCAGGAACAATGTAATCTGCCTCTATGGTTGATAAAGAATTGGTACCTTGCTTTTTACTAAGCCATGCTACTAATGAGTCACCCAGGAAGAATGCTCCTCCACTGGTGTTTTTTCTCTCATCAACACAGTTTGCCCAATTTGCATCCGAATAAGCAGTTAACTGAAAATTATGATTTTTGGGATACCACAAACCATAAGTCATTGTTTCTTTCAAATACTTGAATATCCTTGTGACAGCTAGTAAATGACTTTGTTTAGGTGCAGACTGATATCTTCCAACCATCCCAACAACATGCATTATGTCTGGGCGAGATGTTG
>ML796586.1:225305-249951 GCA_009831015.1 Picea engelmannii
AAGGTGTATGGATGGAATGCATGCAGTTCCCAAGGTGACAAGTGTCAACCCCGGTGCATGCAAATAAAAGCCTTGAACTGAACCGTGGGTGAGGACACTCCGACATTCTGAACCGAACCTCTGTGTGTGGAACCAGTACGACCTCTGCCGGATATCCAGATTCATCTCTGAAACCGTTAGCGGTTTTTTCCTGAGGAAAACCGTGTAATACCCTGTCCAGAGCTATGAGTCTGTGTCTGTTCTAGTCAACCCGAAAATGCATTCCTAAACTAGAATTCCTTGTGCTGGACGCGAGTGGAAGCATCCTGTGATTGTATGGGAAAACTGGGCTAGCATGTGCGTGAAGTCTGCTCTGAAATCATCACCGTGAGATCATCCTGTGATTACCGAGCCAGTTGTTGGAAGCAATTGTCTGTGCTTCCTGTGGATTGTCGTGACCGCGCAGTACTGGACTGCGTGAGGCTTGTTGGCCTGTGAGCGACTCCTCCAGGTGAGGGAGTGCGCAGAGGGAGAAGAGGACTCCTCGAAGGAACCCTGTAGCTTCCATAGAGCCCGGAGAATTCTGGTCTGGCCTGTTCCTGTAACCCAAGGTAAGGGAGACGGGCAGCCGAAGGACTGTCTAGGTGACAGAGAAGGTGCACTCTCCTGGGGTGGAACATGCATGTGGGGAATGAGGGTCTATGGGCAGTGAGCATGGGAGATTCCTGGGAGAGCTTCTCCCTGGTAAATGTGTATGTGCTATCTTCCCTGTAACCTCATCCTAGCCTAGGATTCCTTGTCTTGGGGTGGAGCTCGGTCCCAGCTCAGGGGTGACCTACTGTTGAGCTGATGAACAGTGTGGTCTAAGGCTGGGAGGTTCGTGGAAGGCCTGCACTTGGTTGGTGATTTCTCTAGCTGATAAAAGATAAGTATTCTGAATTATGTTTTAACACGTTTGGCATGACTGTGTTGTTCATGTATCATGTTTTCCGTTGTGTAAAAGAATTATTGTTGAATGCTATGGAATGTTTAATTATAACAGTAACCAGATATGTTTCACCCTGTATTTTTCATGTGTTTAATTCTGTTTTAAATGCATGTGCTCATAAGGTCAGTACAAATTATGTAATCATTCATGTATAGAATGGAGAACTGAGGGGTTGGGAAACCGGGGTAGTGAAAGGGTACACTACATTTACCTTCTCATTACCTTCATAACTGCTAATGAGTTTGTCCCACATTTCTTTGGTAGTTCCTAGGTGCATAACTTTTATGAATTCTGCTTCTGCAAGTCCACTCAAGATAACATTCATAGCATTAGCGTTGAAGCTAAATTCTAGCTTGTCATCCTTATTAGCTAGGACAACTGGCTTTACATAACCAGTATCTACCACATCCCAGACATCTGCACCTAAAACCATTATGTAGGTTCTCATTCTAACTTTACAGAAGGCAAAGTTTGTTCCATTGAACAGAGGGGCCTTATTGGTCGAATTTACTTCATGGCTTGACATGTTTAAGCTCTAGGATCTACCCTTAGACAAAAGGGGCCAGCTCTAATACCAATTGTTGGACAACTGAGAGGGGGGGGGGTGAATCAGTTGTTACCGTGCTTAAACAATTATGCTTCTTTTAAATTCTTTACAAGGCACTAAATGATAATCACAATAATGCAGGAAAATAAGCAATGGCACATTCAACATCAGTCACATATATGAGATACATAGAGACAAATATTTCCCAAGGAAACCCATAAAGGGTAAAAACCTTTTCTTCTTTATATGATAAGAATTATTTACATTCTTTACATTATCATACATATGAGAACCTACTCATTGTGAGGCTACAACCTCTGCTTTTTGCAAGCTCAACTTGTTGAGAGCACCAACTCTTTGTTTTCTCTAGCACCCACTAGAAGGAAGCACCAACTCCCTGGTTTCTCTAGCACCAACTAGAAGGAATCACCAACTCCCTGGTTTCTCTAGCACCAACTAGAAGGAAGCACCAACTCCCTGGTTTCTCTAGTACCAACTAGACGGAAGCTACAACTCCTTGTGTTCAAGCACCCACTTGAACCTCTAAGGACACTAGTCCTCCCTAGCACCTCCCTACCACCCTGGTTTATGAATGTGAATTACTGAAACTTATTATAGTGATATAGTTTTCAACAACAACTTACTAGTCTCATCACTGTTCTGCAAGATTTCGCTGCTCTGTCATCCTCACTGTCTTCCTGCATGCATCCATTGCACTTTTTTGTTCTTCTACCTCTTGTGCTTTCTACACCATTCCCATTCAATGCACCTTTTTTCTTCTGTCTATTTCAGCTGTTGCACTCCACCTCCTTCTTCACACATGCATCCCGCACCACTGCAACAACCCTAATCTCTTCTTTGTTCCACCTTCTTATGCTTTCTATGCATCTTGTGCATGCCCTGTGTCCAATGGTTCTGCATGCTCTGCATGTCGAGTGCTCTGCCTGTTCATCATGGCAACTCTTCAGCTTCTCTGTTTGTTAATCCCATGTCCATCATCATTGATTGTCATGATCAAATTACTTCGCATCACCAACAGTTAATATTCTTCATCTTATGTTACAGTCGAGCTCAACTACTTTGTTGTAGTTACAGGCTCCAACGCTCATCCAGCTGTCAATCGCCTCCACGAATAGTCAGTGTTCTACTTCTAGATGCCTTGAGATTCTTCACCTCCTCTGTCAATCACCCTAAAGTGTCTTCGAGTCCTTTGGCAGAAACCATCAGTGGTTTTTGGCAGTTACACTGTGATGTGCAACAATAGCCCTTCGATTTGATTCAATTTCATCTGCACCATTGAATGACTTTCATTAGTCTTGCATTCATTTCGGCATTCCACTCTTCGGCATTTAGGGATCACTGTGGTGGAGGATTTTAGTACTCTCCATTTCCCGACCCCTGAAACTCTGAAAAGGAGCTTGTCTTCACTAACTCCTTCCCCCATCTTTCGCCGATGTGACCAAAGGTTGTGACCTCTAGCTGAGCATAATTGTGTTTCGCATTTCGTCTTTTCGACAATTCGACATTCGTGTGATCAAGTGTCTTGACACTCGATGTCACGATCCCCGAAATGGAGCTTGGTTGCTTTAGCTCTTTCCTCTATCTCTCCCAGATGTAACCCATGGTTGTGACCATAGCCTTAT
Organism: Picea engelmannii; assembly: GCA_009831015.1. Taxonomy (NCBI): domain Eukaryota; kingdom Viridiplantae; phylum Streptophyta; class Pinopsida; order Pinales; family Pinaceae; genus Picea; species Picea engelmannii. The sequence continues at coordinate 228,463 of ML796586.1, forward strand.
TCAGAAAGCTGCATTTCACAATTTCGCGTTTTGGCACTTCGGCATTTCGATACTCCTGGGGTGAAGTGTTTCGACACTTCAACTCCCGGTATCCGGAACTCCGAAATGGAGTCAAATCAATGATCCGGTACTCCAGGATTTCTCATTTCGAGGAATTAACATTTCAGTATTCCTGTGGTAAAGTTTCTTGACTGTCCATGTCGCAGTGCCCGAAACTCTGAAACGGAGCTTGTCTGTGACATTTCGCGACTTCGGGTTTCACAATTTCAGGACTCCTCTGATGAAGAGTCTTTACTCTTGACTCCTCCTACTCCCGGTATCTGAAACTCCGGTATGGAGTCTTTATCATTTCTCAACTTCGGGTTTCGTGATTTCAGGACTCCTTATGATGAGAGTCTTTGTCATTTCCATCTCCTGGTATCCGAAATCCTGGTATCCAGTACTCCAAGCGATGTGCCTATTTCGGGTTTTCGCATTTCGACACTTAGAGACTCCTAATGATGTGAGTCTCTGACATTTCCATCTCCCGGTAATTGAAATCCCAGTATCCAACACTCCAAGCAATGCGCCTATTTCGGGTTTTCGCATTTCGGCACTTCGGGACTCCTAATAATGTGAGTCTCTGACATCTCCATCTCTCGGTAACCGAAATCCCGGTATCTAACACTCCAGGTGATGTTCCTTTTTTTTCGGGTTTCGGGATTTCTCATTTCGGCACTTCGGGACTCCTGATGATGAGAGTCCATGACATCCCTATCTCCTGGTATCTGAAAATTTGAGTGATGCGCCTATTTCGCGATTTCGGGGTTTCTCATTTCGCGACTTCAAGACTCCTGTGTTGGAGAGTCTCGACTCTTGACTTCTCCATCTCCCAGTAATCGAAACTCTGAAATCGAGTCTTTTTTGAGGTGATTTTTCGGGGTTTCGCATTTCACCTTGCTCGTTAAAGAGCATGTAAGTTCTCTTGGATCCAACGCCGGTCGGACCTCGAGCTCAGATATGACGTTAATCGGGAAATATTCAATGAGATCCATCACTACATACTCTGATCTTGTCGAGCTTGTTTTGCAGCGTCTTCTGGTGCCCGCCTGACACATCCTTCTTGTACTCAAGCCATCATCGTTGTTGTACTTGCCATCAATGACAAGCATACACTGCCTGTAAAACATGCCAACAAACCTTTAAGTAATTCAGCATCTGTTTCACACCCAGGCCCTTTGGCTCCTCCCAACTCTCCGACCACCCAGTCGTGTGAGGACCAGGATCACGACGCCCAATTCCAGATGGATGGTCCATAAGCCAGTCAAAATTCACGACGACAACCCCAATCTTGAGGCAGTTCCAACGCTAAACCAAAATGCGAGTGGAAAACAGGCCTTGCACTAGTGCAAAGCCTGGTATTCGACCTGCGTCGGGACATGGATGACCTCCGGTTCCGCCTCAAGACCCTGGATGACAAAGCCTCTCAAATCCTACAATTTCTCTCCACATTATAGGGTGGTCATCACCTCCAAGCAGAGGCAACCCAAGTAGCAACAACCCAACCATCAGCTACCTCGACACCAATGTTGGCACTAGAAACTTTGGTCCACGCAGAGGCAGACCGTGAGGAGCAGAGGCTTCCATCACGCCCGGAGAAGGTCTAGAAGGAAGAGGAAGTTCCATCATAGACAGAGGACGCCATGCAACTGGACCAGACACTAGTCAAGGAGGAGTCACCTCCTCCTTGGGACAGAACATTTGTCGCCTTCTGCATGCCTGCGTCGCTGCACTACAACCCATACCGGTGATCTGTCTGTTGTTTTTGTCTATTTTTTTGTCATCTGCATGACGCCCTTTCATGCATTTCTCCATGGTTATTATAGTTATGTTGTCTACGCTTTCCACAGTTGTAACGGCTACCCTTAGGGGCTAGAATTTTTAACTCTTTTTGCGTCAGTAACAGTCTAGACTTCAATTATGAAGCGCTTCGGCTAGCTGAGTTGGTTTCCCCTCAGGGAAACTCACTGTTTACAACTTGAAACAATGGAAATTTTCTATAGTCCTTCATTTTGACATACTTTTAAACAATCTTACTTATAAACAAAAAAATATTGAATAAAATTTAAATAATTGTTTATACTATTCATTAAGTAAAACATGTTATAACATTATATAAATTACTATAAATCTCCATACAGTGTTATAATATTCTATAAATTGCCCAATCTCATGTATATGATGGAATTGTTCAATGCAAAATGTATATGATGGAAGTCTTTGGTGCAAAATGTATATCACGTAACATGTTGGACATGAAAAGTGTGAACCCGCGACTCCGCCAACCCGCAACTCCGTAATTGTTCCCTGCAAAATGTATCAAGTTTTATAGCGTTATACAAATTACTATAAATCTTGGTACAATGTTATAATTTTCTATAAATTATTGTCTCATGTATATGACAGAATTGTTGGGTGCAAAATGTATATGGCGGAAGTGTTGGGTGCAAAATGTATTTCACGGGACACGCTGGCCATAAAAAATGAGAAATGTGAACCCACAACTCCGTCGAGCCACCACTCCGTAATTGTTGGGTTACATTGGTTATGTACTAAATATTTCATGTACTATCAAATTAAGATCCTAGGAACCTTCGTTCATGTACCAGACATTAATAATTTTTTATAAATTCCAAATAAAACTAATTCGGGAATACTAAATTCTGCATGAATACCACATGTATTGCAACTTGCAACCCACACATTTACTCCCCTTCCAGCCTGACAGAGACTATGCTGCCATGCAACACTTGTTATTTATCAAAATTTGGTTGATGAAATATTGTTTAGAAAGTTGATAAAACCACAAAAAGATATGCAGTTAAAAAAGTTTTTTGTGAAATGATTATGCTACGATATGAAATCAATTTAATTTATATTTGAGAGAAAAGTTGGTAAGTAATATAATTAAAATGTAGATGAATAATTATAATTGTAAAAGTATTTTCAAGTTAGAGAATGACATATAATATTTTTCCATAAATATAGCAAAAATATATGATTTAATATTTTTAAAATTTTTTATTTTAAATTTGATATATCATTTAGAGCAATTTTTATGATTTCCCATATCTACAATTATAGTCAATAAAATTTGGTGAAATATCCATTAAACCATTCGATAAAATTTGGTGAAGTATCATTATACCATTTGATACTTCTTATTGATTCCATGTGTTGTTGGTGTCAAAATTTTAAATAGCCAACAACTCAAACTTAGTAAACTCAATATTCCCAATAAAACTAATCTTAATAAAATTTGAATATTCCATTTTTTTTTTTTAATATTTATATAAAAACAATACATTCCAACAAAAATTAGCGAAAGAGTTAAATTTTTCAATAGAATTACAAACAATAAAACAAAACATGAGCATACATAGACAACATACACGACAAGTCTCTCCTTCCACTTTATAGATCATTTTCGTATTTGGTTATATACCCAATGTTTTGTGAACTTACATAGAAAAAATGTTCGAAACTTCCATAGTGAATTTGGACATTATGCCAACAAACAACTCTAGTATATATAATATATTTGGAGAATATGTTTTGTCATATTTTTTAATCAATAATAAAAAAATAATAATAAAACTTTTAATGTGCTCATTACATTTTATTAAATAATATATTTTACCAAATGTTGTGATCAAATAAAAAAATGATACAACCTTTAATTTTTAAATATTATAAGAAAAAACAACTGAAGAAGAGATTTTCATGTAATGATACACAGAGTACAACTTATAATGTATTGATTTTCCTTGAAGAAGAGATTTTCATGTAATGATACACAGAGTACGACTTATAATGTATTGATTTTCCTTAAAGAAGAGTTTTTCATGAAAAAATCATAGCCACAAAACACATTTACATGAGATAAATAATTCAAATACCATATGATATCCACTTGACCTTGCATATATGGCAATGATCATTGTGCATGCTTTGTTGTCAAAGCATCCTCCACTGGGCACCATTATTCCATGGACTAAAATCGCAGGTCGTGTTGGCAAGCATAATGTCTTGTTATAGTGTAGAGATGGCCACAGATATTTACACTGAAGGTGTTTTCTAAGGGGAGGTCCTTTCAGGGGCCTTCGTCGTCTGTCCAAATCCTATATGAAGTTTCCATCTATTCATTAATAATCTACCAATCTTCTATCTCTATTTGTATTCTCCTTCACCGACTCCAAACCGATCGATAGGTTGTGGTCACAACTGCACCCAACGTGCTCCTGCGTGAAGTGAAGTTTGTGGACTAGCCTTCTATATCCGCCAGAGATCCAGTTCCTACACCAATTCCGAACTATTGGATAGGTTGTAATGCTGGTCACGACCGTACCCAAAGTGGAACTTGAAAGTGTTCCTGCGTGAAGTGAAGTTTGTCAAGTTCTTAAAGGAGTCTAGTAACATCTGCAACTGGGAATGGGACAAGCGAAGATGTTGAAGGTTAGTCAATATCCCAAAGGCATATGGAAGTGTCTACATATCAGAGCACTCATACAAGTTAAGATGTTCGAGGTTCGTCAATCTACACAAGCAATCTAGAAACGACTTTGAGTATAAACACCTCCTTAACTTTGTTCAACAACACAGGTATTCTAACAGAGGATGAATGCCTTTAGTAACCAGTCACACAACCATATCAAAGATCAACACACCGATGTTTTGGCGGGGTAAAACCTCTAGGAGGAAACATCCATGGCCCACGCCAAAGCGATCACTTGGAGCAGTTTATTAATGCAAAAGAAAAAGATTACACAAAGATTTTACAATTCAATAGTTTCTCACAATCGATCATCGACAAATGACCCTCCATGCTCTTTAGATAGAGATCCTGGAGAAATCGGGTGTTAAGCCACAGATCAATGTAGTCATTAAGATCGAGGAGAATATGAACCGTCAGATCACTCTATGTCGAGAACATATCGTGACCATCGAATTTCTTAACTACAAGTGCATACTAATGCATACTAAAAAAACACACTAAGAAACACACTTTTACATAATCAACACATTAGACTAAGTAGATCTTAACTAACTCCTAAGTGTCTAAATATATTAACATCCCCTCTTAAGAAGAACTTGAGATAGGATTGAAGGATTTACAATAGTAATACAATAGGAGAAGGAAGGAGGGATTAGAGCCTATCCCCCCTTAATGACAACTTCTTGAACTCCTAACATAGATTGAAGTTTGGAAAACTTCGCTTCTGTAAGAGACTTTGTGAAAATGTATGCAACTTGATCTTCTGTAGGGAAAAAGAGCACTTCAATAACTTGATCATGAACAAGCTTTCTGATGAAGTGCACGTGTAGCTCAATGTGTTTGTTGCACTGATGTTGAACTGGGTCTTTAGCGAGACTGATGGAACTCTGATTGTCGCACCAAATGTTTGTCGGATGCTACTGCTGGAATCCAAACTCTGAAAGGATACAACAAAGCCACAAGACTTCTTGACTTGCATTTACCGCTGCTCGGTACTCTTCTTTTGTTGAAGAAAGTGCAATAGCATGTTGTTTCTTATAGGCCCAAGTGACAGGTCCTGAGCCAAGTGATCCAGATTATTTTTGGCACGAAATGAGATTGGAGATATAATAAAGAAATGCACAGAGATATCGTAGATATTAAATAATATAACAGAAATGTATCAGAGATGCAACTATAAACACAGATATACAATAATACATGATTTCTATTAATGAAAGAAATGTATAGAGACTGTAAAAATATAGAGTGAAAGACTTGCTAAAATGGTGGTAGCTTATCTCTGAGAAGAGATGTGATGGCTACTCGCATTCGTAAGAAGATGATTACAATGGGGCTCTGAAGGCCTTTTTACAATAAGCAGGAATGCCAAAAACCCTAGACATCCAAAAACCTAACCCTAGGAGATGAAGCACCAAAAGTCATGTGGGCCCCGTTTGGGCAAGTGAGTACATCAACTTCCCAGGGTCGTAACTTTTGCATACGATCTTCGTTTTAGGCGCGTGATAGCTCGTTGGAAAGTATCGTCAAGGCGATCGATTTTGGGGGCTCAATTATGCCTTTGAATATAATTGAGAGCCTCAATCTCGAAAAACCTTCATTTGGACCCTCAAAATGGCCCTGGAAGTTAAAACCTGCTAAAAATAGTAAATTGCCAAAATTGCCAGAAAACTGTTTTGAGCCATTTGGAAAAGGTGGGTGGCCACTGATATCCACCTGGATCACCAAGGTTGAAAACATAACTTGCAATAGACTTTCGATCATCAAGGTCGTCGACCCAATCTGAATCAGAGAAACCAACTAATAAAGGAGTCCCCCCTAAACTGTAATGAATCCCAAACTGAACTATACCCTAGACATACCGAAGTATCATTTCAATTGATTTCCAATGGTTTTCATGGGGTGTTTTCATATACCAGGCAACAAGACCAACAACAAAGGAAAGATCAGGATGTGTATGAGTCAAGTATAAGAGGCTACCAACTAATTGATGGCACAATGTGGCATCAATTTTAGGAGAAGTACAGGTGCCAACAAGATTGAATCCAGACTGGAAGGGAGAAGGGGTTGGTTTACAATCTTCCATGTGAAAGCGATGAAGAAGGTCACGAGCATACTTACAATGGGAAAGAAAAATTCCTTCATTGGTTTGCAAAACTTGGAGGCCAAGGAAATAGTGCAAAAATCCTAAGTCTTTCATTTCAAATTTCTTCTTAAGGTTGGTTTTCACATGGTTTAAAAGTTTTGAGTCACTACCAATAAGGATAAGGTCATCAACATAAAGGACAAGGATTATGAGATGGATTCCTACTTTCTTGGTATATACATTAGGATCAGAATGACATCTAGAAAATCCAGTGTCAATAAGACAGTTGTCCAGTTTGACATACCAAGCTTGGGGAGCTTGCTTAAGTCCATAAAGAGATTTCTTAAGGTGACAAACAAGGCTAGAGTCATTCTATACATAGCCATGAGGTTATTCCATGTAGATTTCTTCTTGCAAATCCCCATGAAAGAACACAGATTTAACATCCATCTGATGGATCTCCCGTTTATGTGAGGCAACAAGTGCAAGAACAAGGCAGATGGAATTCATTTTGGCTAAAGGGGAAAAGGTTTCATTATAGTCAATTCCTTCAACTTGGGAAAATACTTTGGCAACTAACTGAGCCTTGTGTATTTCAACACTTCAATCTGATGCATACTTAGTTTTGTAGACCCATTTACATCTCACAAATTGTCTTCCTTTTGGAAGAGGTACAAGATGTCGAGTATCTTTTTTCATTAAATAACGATACTCTTCATTCATTGTTGTATCCCAATCTAGATGACCTGAAGCTTCTGCAAATTTTTCTGGATCATGAGTCTCTGAAACTTGAGCCAAAATAGAAGAGGCTCATTGGAACTGAGAACGTGTCTGACGATTATATGAAGGATCACCGACAATATCACCAGTTGCTTCTCGTGTTGAACGAACCCATCTAAGAAGTGGCTATGTTGGTGTTGGTTCAAGTTCAATGGAATCATCTAGAGAAAGGTGAGCAAGCGGAGGTATATTTTCATCCTCATTGTCATCATCTGAAGAAGAAACAAGAATAGGAACAGAAGAAGGAACAAATGTTGAAGATGGCTCACAGGCCGAAGAAAGCAAAGTCGTTGAATTAGGCTCGCAGGACAAGAGATTTTCATAAAATTTAACATCTCTTCTAATAATAATTTCATTACAATGTGGTTGAAGAAGTCGGTAACCTTTGAAATCTTCATAATAACCAACAAATATACAATTCGCACTTTTAGACTACAATGCTTTCCTTTTCTCATTAGGAATGTGAGCCCATGCTATATTTCCAAATACATGAAAGTGACTTACATCTGGTTTAATTTTAGTCCATGCTTCCTCCGGTGTAATAATTTTAAGAGTCTTTGTGGGAGTATAATTTACTATGTAATTTGCACAGTTGATGGCTTCTCCCCAATACTTTAGACTTAATCCCTTAGATTGGATCATACAATTAGCCATTTCTTTTAATGTGTGGTTCTTTCTCTCAACAACATCATTTTGTTGTGGTGTATATGAAATAGTGTGTTGCATTTGGATGCCCTGTGTAGTGCAGTAACTTGTAAAATTATTGTTCACATATTTGCCTCCATTATATGTTCTTAACCTTTGAATTTGATGTTGAGATTTCTTTTCTACAAGGGCCTTGTAGGCCATAAACTTGTCAAATACTTGCTCTTAAGTTTTAAGAAGTAAACCCAAGTACGTCTGGTAAATTCATCAATGAAAGTTAAGAAATACTTGCACCCAGAAAAACAAGGAGAAGAAATTGGACCACACAAGTCACTGTGAACAAGGTGCAAAGGGTCCAAGGTGTGCCAAGAGGCATGTTTGTCAAAATTGTCCGGATGATGTTTGTCGTGAACACAATCGACAAAATCACTATCTCTGCATGAAACAAGAGGAAGACAAATCACCATCTATTGATTACATAGTTGATGCAATGAGAGATAATTTAGATGACCAAAATGCTCATGCCAAAGTTTTCTCAAGTCATCGCTATGAGAAACAAAAACTGATGAAAAATATGATGACCCAAAGTTGTCAAACTTGTACAACTTGATAATATTATCAACAATTCCAGTTGCAAGAACATGCTTAAGATCTTTTAGATCCTTGATTACAACTTGATGATGTGAAAACTCTACAGTTTTACCTTCACCTGAATGAGTGATTTGATATACTGATAGAAGGTTATAAGAAATACTTGGAACGCATAATACATCATTGAAATGACAATTATCTACTTGAACTATTCCAAATCCTACAACATTAATAGATCTATCATCACCAACAAATATTGTCTTGGTGTTACATTCATTTAGAGAAAAAAATATGTCTTTATCCTTAGCCATATGATAAGATTCTCTAGAATCAATAAGCCACTCATTAGAAGAAGTAGAAGTTGCATTGAAGGAGAAACCATAAGCAAAAAGTTCATGTCCATGAGAATAAGAAGAAGAAGTAGAATCAATATTGATGTTGTGCTTCTTCATCGCTGCTTCTAAAGATTCCATCTTCTTGAAACATTTGGACTCATCATGGCCATCTTTATTACAAAAGTTGCAATGTCTGTCACTCTTCTTATTTTTAGATTTTTCTCATTTGTCATCATTAGGAACTAGAGTTGTGTGAGTGGGTTTGGGACCCTTGTTTTGTTTGTTGTTGCGGTGAGGATGTTTCTTCTTGGGATTCTTGTGTTTATCATTTTTTTGTGCGACTAAGGCTTTGTTGGAGGTACCTGCAGTGTTGATCACTCCAATTTGTGCAAGCTTATATTTCTCTCTAATAAAAGCATCACAAAAGGACTCAAGAGTGGGTTTTTTATAAGCTTTCCCTAGAGCCCCTCTCATGGTATAAAAGGTAGATACAAACACAAAATATGCACTACCTAGCTTAGAAAGAATAATATAGATGCAACGCTCTTCCTCCAACTTTATGCTACACTATTCACATAAAATTCTAGTTGTTTTAAACTTAGATAGATAGTCTTCAATGTAAGAAAAATATTTTCGATTTAAAGTCAATATCTTATTTTCTAACTGATGTGCTCGAATAATATTGTGGTTACCAAACACAGTTTCAAGTTTTTCCCAGGATTCATCGGGGTCATCAATTTCTTGAAGGTGGAACCTTAAATCTAGAGAGATGGACATTCCGATCAATGCATGTTCTTTGTCATTCCTATTATCCCATTTGACTTTATTTTCATCATTAGTGGGTTCTTTTTCCTTTCCCAAGGTAATCTGGTACATGCCTTTACTTCTTAATAAATCCTCCATATGGGATTTCAATTGGACGTAGTTGGTGCTAGTAAACAAAAGATCACTGGAAGAAGCCATATTAAATATGTAGATAATATGGATTTTAAAAATTGAAACTGATGCGATGGATGGAAAGATCTCGAAAAATTAGGCAGTTTTAAAAAAATGATACAAAAAACGAACTTCAGATGTGAAATTTATGCCCTCACTTTTACAAATAAGTTGCTTTATGAAGTGACCCACTTTTATTAAAAGAAGAGGGGATCACTTTTACAATGACGTTACTTTATAAAATAAAGTTGCATGCAAAATAAATAAATTTAAAATAAAATATTAAAGCTACTTATGGTGATTCACTTTTATACTTGAAGTGAAACACACTTCACAATGGATGCATGAACTTTTTCAAAAAAAAGTAGCAAAAAAGAGACTTGAACTCAAGACCTCTTACTTAATAAGGCAACTTTTAACCAAGTGAGCTAGGAAAACATATTGTATTGTTTAGGAGGATTGCTTTTGTTGTTGTTGTTGAATATGGCCTTGGAGAGCGTGCTAAAGAAAAACTATTTTCACACAAGAAAAGAATTCTGCTTCACTATTTTCACACAAGAAAAGAATTTTGCTTCACTATTTTCACATAAGAAAAAAATTTCTCTTCTCGATGACAACAAGGGTTAAATCTTGGTTGGATTACGTGGAAAATGCACATTTTCCTATTCGTTTCTGATTTCCCAATATCAAACAGGGCACAGGGAAACTAGAATACACAAATCTAAAAGAGTAGCAACCTGGAAACAAACAATATAAAATCGAAATAATACTATGCAAAAATTTAAAAGGGGCATATTTAGGATTTATACCTCCGAATCTGACTGAAATGCCCATATTTTTGACAAACATAAACCTTTTCAAGTGAAACCAAAAACATTCTTAACTAAAACAAGAGTTGTAGACACAATGAAATAGTCCTCTCAACCCATGAATGTACGAAAATGGAAGAAACCAAAGATGAGGCAACTTGGCTTCACGATCTCGATCTACAATGAGAGCGAGTCTTCTAATATATTTTGGCCTAATATATTAGAAGCACGTATCTCATAATTCTCTCGAGGGGATTACAATGAAATAACGAACTCTACTATAATGTCACGAGTCATAAAAAATATGGAAAACAATTTCCATTTACCTTCTTTTGGATCCAAAGATAATTTATTTTCGTAAGTACAATTATCTAAGGCCCTAGAGGAATTTATTATCACCCATAGGAAAGACATTAGATCTCTCTTTGAAGTTAATGACACAATTATCTAGAGGTTTATTGAAACCCCCACTAAGGAAGTAACATTAATCAAGACCTTATTGCCTAAGTTGGAGAATTTTGAGAAAATAATAAATGAGAGTATTACATGATGCAAAACTCACTTTAAACAACATAGTTTTCCCTAGGGAGATGTTCTCAATCAAATTTTTTAGGAATGGACAACTTATGTAAGAAAATGGGTAAAAGAAAAAGAATGAGCGTCATCAAGCCAACTTGAACATTTTCCTAGAGGATGGGATTCAAATAGCCAAGGGGGTGATTTGAACAAGTAAGAGGAATTAAACCATATGGAGAAAATGATAGTTTGGTAGGGGAACCCAGTGGCCAGAAAGGAGATTTTTCTCATGTATCAACGATATGTCTTAATTTATTTGTCTTATAAATTGCTTGTTATATCAATACGCATAGTACTATAATCAACTAATCATTTTCAAACTTTTTATGGTATTTATTTCGTTATTTAGGTTTTTTATTTTATTTACATGGTAACTTTCTTGCTAAGATTATAATTAGTGATATATGTGGTGTTATGTTTATCCCCTTGGTTCTTTCAGATTAGCCGGACTATTATTTTGCATTGTTCATATTAGAGTAGTTTCATTTCATTTATTACACTTCATAAGAGTACAAATGCCATGCCACAACTTGTAACACTAAAAACTAGTAAAGGTTGTCAAGCTAGAATATGGATGGATTCCTTATTCCAAACATTGCAAGGTAAAATTGAAACATTTCATTGGGGAGAACCCCTATTGATTGCACAGAGTCACCCAACCTTGTCAAGACTACTAAAGATTGCAATTCAACCATGTAAGTCTTTAAGGTTGGGTTTCAATACACAATTTGTGATCAATTTCAATTCTTGCATCATTCCCTTTTGAATAGTTGCTTTGAAGTGCTTGTATCAATATATAGACATCTCAAGGCTAGTGAGAAAGATATAATGTTTTTCTTCTAAACTTTATGTATATAAATAAATTTGAAAATTTGGAGTGGGTTCTCTTATACAATTACATTTCGATCAAAATCTCTGCATATCTAATAACAAATGTCCAATGCCTATTTTAAATGGTATATTTCTATATTTTGTAGAATATATATATATATATATATATATATATATATATATATATATATATATATATATATATATATATATATATATATATATATATATATAAACTAAAGAATCGATGTCATAAAACTGCATATATTAGAAACTAAAGAATCAATGTCATAAAGTTGAATACAAGGGCAGGAAGAATTCTTGGAAGGATAGGTGTGGTGAATTCAAAAAGTGAATCAATCAATGAAGTTGAGTGCTCATTTTCATTTAGGAGGCAACCCCTGAGGTGACCACATAATAATCATAAATCGTATACTCCTTTCATACTCATTGAAGCCTCTTCTTTTGGTTGGAGTCCAAAGCCTCCTCTGCGACAAAGTTAAAAGAAGTAGTAGCATGAAGAAGCGACATAATTGATGTTGTTGAAGAATGTCACAGGGATTTAGTCCAGTCGGTCTTGACGAGCCCACCTCTGGTTGCCCAATGATCTGTGATAATGATAATTGTCATCAACTCTATCCAAATCTTTCTCCCTGTTGTTTTGGATTATGAAATTTCTATGCGATCATATTTCAAGGATAGACAAATTTTCAGGTATAAAATTAAATTTCTATGCTAATCCGTTTTCAAAGATAGACAATTTTTGAGGTATCAAATTTTAACTACAGACAGAGAGAAGAGATTCATTATCCACATTCCATAAAATATTAAAACTGTAACGGAAACGAAATGGATATGTTCCAACTCGGCCAAAGGTATCAGTGCTTGATAATTTAATTTATGATATCACGTGAATCACTTTTCAATTACAGAATCATACAGAACAACCATGTCATTATCTGCTTAAAATGTTTAATATAAAGGACATATATATTATGCAAAGACTAAAATAATTAGTCCCCCAGACTCTTACATACTTTAATGTATGTATTGGAGAACAATGAAAGATTGGAAGTCATAGAATAGAATACAAGGAAGAAAAGAATGGAGGTCATAGAATAGAATACAAGGAAGAAAAGAATGGTTGGAATGACAGGGTATCGAGAATTCATCAAATAGACGATGGAGTTGATTTGAGGGCTCATTTGCATTCTAGGGGCGGCCCCTGGGGGATCCTCTTGGTGTTAGCACAATAATTGTAGATCATATAGTTATTTCACACCCATAATATCTTCTACTCTTGGTTGGAGTCCAAAGCCTCCTCTGCAAAGTTAGAATAAGTAGTAGCATTGAAGTTGCGGAAGGATGCAACGAAAGGGGATTTACTCCAGTTCATTTTGACGAGTCCACCTCTATTTTCCCAATCATCCGCATTCCAAAGTATGGAGTAGATTCTCATTGGTTGTCTCTTAGGATAGTGATAATAGTTATCCACTTCACCCAACTCTTTCTCCCCGTTCTTAAACACTCGAACATGAGTCCCCTCTACACAAAATATGAATAAAAAACATGTATTTATGTTAGTTTGAGAAATTGTGTTGTATTATATTGAATTGATGACATAATGGGGGAGTAATTAGAATACGTACATAATTTGGTTTGATGTCCAGAGCACTAAGTAAGTGTGGAAATCTAGGGTTGGGTCGAACCACAAATAAAATTATTGCTCACAATTGGAAAGGCCTTGAGCGAAGACATTAGTGTGCATAATATAGGGATCTCTAGAAAGGTTTCCTAGAAATTCAAAATCTAGTTCGTCATGTTTGGGGTCTTGAGACGATAGCTGCAATGGGGCATAACAACAACATGTTATCAAAGCATGGGACAAGAGATAGCTATAAATTTCCCAATCAGAATAGAATAGGGTAGAGCAGGATAGAGTAGCAATAATACATACATAATAGGAAGTGATTGTGCCTACAGTGTTCCCAGGTACCAATTTGATTTGCATGTCAATATTGGTAAACAGATACTCCACCTTGGATTGAAACCCACAACCTATCATCAAAAGTGTAACGTCCCTCGGTCGATGACCCCGACCGGGTAATGCTATCGAAGAAACCTTAACTTTGTCTTTACTTTTCTGATACCAATTCTTCGACATTCTTGGACTTAAACAATAGAATAGGCCATGTCACCGAGTAACTTTGTGGAAATAATCACATATAAAACTTAACTGGAAGATAGAGATAACATCTGGTATTCACACATATAAATATATATTTATCTAATGCAATTAAACAAACGTCAATACTCTACTCATACACATGTTCATACAGGAGCAACATTAACACATATATGCAACATATATATACATGCATTACTCATTAATTATAATGCAATTACAAATACACAACATACATCGAACAAATAATTGGTGCTTATCTTTTAATAGATGACCACCAACTACATGCAAACCTTCCACAAACCTCCGAGCCTTAGACCACGCTGCTCATCATGCTCAGCAGTGGGTCACCCTCGAGTTGGGACTAAATTCCATCGGGCAAGAGAATTTTAGGCCTGGAAAGGACAACAAAGAAGTTGCACAGAACAACAGGAAGGATATTTTATCCTAGGAGCCACTTATTCCCACAACCCACAGACCCTCATTCCCCACACGCCTGCTCCACCCCAGGAGGGTACACCTTCACTAATACAAGTCCATGGACTAATACACCTCACTTACCTTGGGATTCAGAAATAGGATGGACCGGAAGTCTCAGAGTACTGTAGTTCCTATGGGACTCCCTCCAGGATAACTCACTTCTCAACAAACTCTCTCACCTGGGAGAGTTTCTCACAGGCCTAACAACTTGCTTCTTCAATTCATCTCTTATGTCAAGTAGACACAGGTGATGTCAACAACAGAATTCGGGTAACACACAGGTGAAGTCAACCACGAAAAATGGGTATCGACATAGAATATGACAACAACCAAGCTTAGCCAAAACTACGTTGGTAGCAACTGCCAACCGATATGACACAACACTCTTATGAAAAAATACAAGTTTTTCGGGCTTCACAGGAAATACGCAAGACAACTCCAGTGTCTGTAGGTTACACTAGCACGTGCATCAGTGGGGAGTATGGATCTCTTCTAGGGTGGCTAACCTTGCGAGAGTGAAAACGCAATGGTGAAGTATCATGAAAGTTGTGAGAATCCTAAGACTGGCGAGTGAGAAGTGTTGGATTACTGAGAGGGGGGGGGTGAATCAATAATAGCGTAATTGTAATCCTTTTTCTCCAAATAATCCAAGTGTTATATCAATGTAGAATTATTATCCAATAATGAGCAATAAGAAATGAACAATCACACACATACATAGTACACTAATGTTTTACGTGGAAACCCAAATCGAGAGAAAACCACAAAATGTTTTATCTTATATGTCTTGAATAATTACATTCATTGGAAGCACCAACTTCCTTTGTTTTCTAGCTGCAACTGGAAGGAGGCTCCAACCCCCTAGTTTCTCAGGCTATAACTTGAGGGAAGCTCCAACTCCCCAATTATCTGGCTACAACAAGAAGGAGGCTACAACCCCCTATGTTCTCTGGCTACAACCACCTGTCCTTGCCTCATCCAACCGCCCTGAAGTAGAAGTAGAATGGTGTTACCACTATCACACTATCACTGTGAGATATACCGCTGTAAACATGTACCAATAAACTTGAACCATGCATCAACCTGTACCTCAACCTGTAATCAACCTGTACCATAAACAAGTGCAACCAACCATGTACCAATCATGTGTCAAGTACTCATCAACTATGAATCATCAATATGTACAAACATCATCAACTATACACCTCATGTATGTGCCAACTCATCAACTACTTGTCTCAACCATGTACCCAACTTGTACCTCAACCAAAAGACCTCATCAATTTCATCATTCAAATATGATTTATAACTCTGTAATAGACCTGATGTATATGATCACATACCTGCAAACCTTCCTTAACATTAACAAAAAGAGACTAGCATTTTCATCAAACGTTTCTTTAGTCTCGCAAGACTAGTTTTGGATTAGTCAACAACCCTAACTTGAAATAATTATAAATTTGTACTTGTAAAGAATAAAGATCTGAAACTGATACAAAATGTTCTTCAGTGTGTTTTATGAAACTCCTCCAGGTGTCACTACTTGGAAACTCTCAGAAAATGAGTTATGGAAAAAATTCCACACCTTGATGAATTCTGTATTATTCTAGAGAGTGACCTTGTAGAGCGTGCCCTGCAAAGAATATTTGTTGAATTGATATGAAACTATTACACAACATACTAAATACTATACTCTAACCAAAAAAAAATTTCGTACCAATTTGGATCTTTCATGAAGTAGTTATGACGTTTTTACCCGAAACACTTGTTTTTGACTAGTTTTAGGACTAGCCACAAACCCTATTTTCCACGGAGTGTAACGCCAAAAATACAATGAACCACAAGATGAATTTTTTACCACAGATACTTGGATATGTTTCCTCAATGTAATAACAATTTCACGGTATGAATCATTCTAAAAAAAAAGTTATTACGAAAATGGTGAGATGACCTGAAAAAAATACCTTAGAATGCATCATCAAAAGAATTTAACCTTCCTTGAATTCCGACCTTCTTTTCTTCACTTTCCTCATAAATTCAGCTTAGATATCATTTGGTTACCTCAGACACCTATAGTTATTCAATATGCTCAAGTTTGTCTAAAATGAGAGAGCCTTGCCTCTTATTTATACTCTCCAAGTAGCTTCCTTAAAAACATCTTCTAGGTCACTTTGCCCACTTTCCTTATTTTAGGGTTAAGCCACTTCTAATTTCTCCATTAAATTTATTATTTAAATAATGTATTTTGTATTCACTTTGAATTATAGTACACACATCACTTCACTTTATTATTTACCTTCTAAAATCTCTTAAACCAGTTTGACTACTTTGACCTTTTGGGGCTTCTAGATGACATAAGAGGGTCCTCCAACTTCGTAAGGCCATAACTCTCAAACCGTGAGGAGTTATGTGACGTTCCACATACCACCAAAAATGGAATGACAAACACTATCCATCTAGGATAGTTTCCATGAAAAATTCACTGTCATTCATCTTATTATTCCACAATTAAGCATGGGTTCTCTTACTCCACAAAGCATCTTCCCGTGAGGGATTTCACCATAAGGGGACCACTTTGGAGTTCATCCATCTTTACTTCTTATCAACCATGGAAAGAAAATAATGAGTCATATTTACATCAAACAATATTGGGTCCATTACCCAAACCTTTGTGTTGCGAGGTTTTCTTCAAGGGTTGAGATCAATGACAACCAACCTTAATCAACAATCTCCCCCTTTGTCATTGATGGAAACACTCTGATGCAATACTAAAATCATATCACTCAAGTCTTTGTCCTCTGCATCTGATAAATCTGCTCCCCCTAGAACCATGCCTCTGTCTTCTGCATCTGATAAATCTCTCCCCCTTTGTCATCAATGGCAAAGGTATCTTTCCATCTAGGGTTGCTCCCCTTGACTAAAATGTCCTCTTATGGTGCTTCCTCGTGTAAATCTAAGACATATAAGATAAGCATTCAAAAATCATTTATTTTGGAGTAGAAATAACTCCAAGTCTCTAGCGAAGATATTCAAAGGATTCTCATGGAAGTGGTTTTGTGAAGATGTCTGCCACTTGTTATTTTGTGCCCACAAACTCAACTCTGATGTTCTTTTCTGCAACCTGCTCTTGTAGAAAGTTATACTTTATTGGAATGTTCTTCATCTTGGAGTGCATCACCGGGTTCTTCGAGATACTGATGGCGCTTGTATTATCACAATAGATTGGAATGGGCTCATCATACTCAATTTTTATATCTGTCAGAGTTTGTTTCATCCAAAGAACCTATGTACAACATGATGTTGCTGCAATATACTCTGCCTCGGCTGTAGATAAAGATACTGATGATTGTTTCTTTTTTAGCCATGATACTAAAAACTCACCCAAATTGAACAATACTCCACTGGTGTTTTTTCGGTCATCAATACAACCTATCCAATCTGCATCTGTGTGGGCAATAAGTGATAGATCCTTTCCTTTTGGATACCATAATCCAAACTCTTATGTTCCTTTGAGATATTTAAAAATCCTCTTCACTGCTAACACATGTGACTCCTTTGGTGTTGCTTGAAATCATGCCACCTGTCCAACTGTCTGCATTACATTTGGTCTAGATGTTGTCACATATAGTAGGTTGCCAATCATTGACCTATATTTCTTCTGATCTGTAGACTTCGAATCATCATCTTTTCTCAAATTGCAATTGGTTCGCATGGGAGTGATAACTGGTTTGCAAATATTCCATTCTGAACCTCTTTAGCATTTCTCTGATATACTTGGTTTGAGAAATAAAGGTTTCTTGGTTTCTTTGACGTATATGAAGTCCCAAAAAGAAGGATAGTTCTCCAAGTAATGACATTTCAAAGTCATTCGGCATATGTTTTGCAAATTTCTGTCTTAACCTGTCATCATCACTACCAAAAATAATATCATCAACATAAAATTCAATTAATAAAATATTACCTTCACTTACCTTGATGTATATGTTGTTGTCTACACTTCCTTTTATGAACCCTTCCTACTACAGATACTTATCCAATCTAGAGTACCATTCTCTAGGATCCTGTTTTAGACCATAGAAGGCCTTCTTTAATTTACACATAATATGCATTCTCTGACAACTGAAATCCTTCTGGTTGTATGTAGAATTCTTCTTCAAGTTCCCCATTCATAAAAGTTGATTTTACGTCCATCTGATATACTTTAACATTTTTGGAGCATGCATAGGCTAAAATCAACCGGATTGCTTCCATTCTGGAAACTGGGGAAAATGTCTCTTCAAAGTCGATTCCTCTAATCTGTGCATATCATTTACATACCAATCTAGCCTTGTTCGTTGTAACTTGTCCATCTTCATTTAATTTATTCCTGAAAACCCATTTTGTGCCAATCACATTCTTATTCTTTGGTCTTGGAACCAGTTCCCAAGTGTCATTTTTCTCTATTTGATCCAATTCTTCATTCATGGCCTTATTCCAAAATTCATCCTTGTTGGCTTCTTCAAAACAGTTTGGTTCAATTGTAGATAAGAGTGTTAGGTGTGTTTGTTCCGGTGAACAGATTTTTCTTCTAGTCTCAACTCCTGCATCTTTGTTTCCAATAATCTGATTTGAAGGATGATTCGTCTGTACTCGTTTGCTATGTGTCTTTGAAAATACTTGCTGAACTTTCTCTTATGTTTATGTCGGATTATCTTCATCTTCCTCTTCTACTTCATCTTATGCTTCTTCTTCTTCGAAAAGTTGTTCCATTGATTTGTTTTCTTCTTCCTTTGATTCTGGTCTGCATGTTTCATCAATTGTTACATTGATGCTTTCCACAACTTTGTTCAATCTTAGATTGTAACACTTGTATGATTTCCTTGTACTTGAGTAAGCAATAAGTACTCCTTTGTCCACACGAGAGTCAAACTTTCCCATTCTTCTATCTTCTCTTTTGATGTAGCATTTGCTTCCAAAAACTCTGAAGTGCTTCACATTTGCTGGTCTTCCTTTCCATAGCTCATAGGGAGTTTTATCAGTGTTGTTTCTGAGCATTGCTATGTTTTGAATGTGAACTGCTATATGCACTACTTGTGTCCAAAATATATCTGTCAATTTGGAATCCATTAGCATTGTTCGAGCCATTTCCTATACTGTCATGTTCTTTCTTTCAACAACTCCATTCTGTTGAGGTGTCATAGCAACAAAGAATTGCCTTTTTATTCCATGACTGCTGTAGTATTACATAAATTTCTTTGAAGTGAACTCTCCTCCATTATCAAATCTCAAGCATTTGATTCTTGAATCCATCTCATTTTCAACCATTTCCTTGTAGATCTTGAATTTTTCAAAAGATTCTAATTTGTTCTTGAGAAAGCAGACTGCAATCATTCTTGTATAATCATCAACTAATAACATAAAATATCTCTCACCTTTTAAGCCCTTTGTTGTAGTTGGTCCAACTGGATCAATATGCACAATTTCCAATGGTCTTGTTGTTGAATATTCCTTTGATTTGAACCTGGTCTTTGCTTGTTTTCCTTGTTGACAATGCTTGCATAAAGTGTTGGTTGGTTTCGTGATCTGGGGCATTTCTCTGACTGCTTCTCTTTTGCTGACTTTGACAAGGTTATCAAAATGCATGTGACTCATTCTTTTGTGCCATAGCCAACTTTCATCTTCCTTTCCTAGACAATACTTTTCATTTCCAATTTTACTTAACACATATATGATGTTTGAAGTTCTTGCAGTTGTACCAACCAATTTCCCTGAACCTTCTCTTCTTATCTCACCCTTTGGTGAATCAAAAGTAACTTTATGACCTTGGTCACAAATTTGACTCACACTTAGAAGATCTTTTGAAAGAAGGTGCTCTTATAAATTCTTCTTCTTCTTGAGGCCTATTTGTCTGTTTTTTATTCTGAAATATGAATCTTCTTGGTGGAGGAGTGTCCCTGTAATCTTCCTTGTACATCTTCCTATTCCCTTTGATTGTTTTTGCATAGATTTTTGGATTTGTTTCTTTCTCAGTTGTTTTAGAGATTGATCCCTTTTTTGTCTGATTGTATCCAAGTCCAGACTTGTCAAGATGAGATTTTTTACTGCTGATAATGTCATCTAGAACTTTTGAGATATTCTGCATATTTTTCTTTTGAATATCCTTTCTTAGTGTGACAATCTCTACTTCCAAGTTTCCAATGATATTGTCCTTTTTTTCTAGTTGTTCTTTGAGTGTTTCTTCAATTATTTTATCTTCTTCTATTTGAACCTTCAATCTTGTGATCATTTGTTCTAGTTCTCGAGTGTCCCTTTTCTTGTCTAGTTATGCTTGTAGTTTCTTGTTTTTCTTCTTTTCTCTTCTGATAACTTCTATGGCACACATTAATTCTTCTTGATAGTCAACTTCTGCCTCTTCAATTTCGTCTTTGACTTCTTCATATCCTTCTTCAACTTCTTCATATTGTTCTTAGGAGTCTTCTTTGTCAGAATCTTTTATTTCCATGAATAGAACTCTTCCCGTCTCACTGTCACTGATTTCATCTTCATTTGATGATGAGATGTCTTTTTTGATGCATAAGCTTTTCTTGAAATATTTCTTTGTAGTTCTTTTGCCTTTATATGTGTGTTTTCCTTTTGAGTAACCTTCATCATTTCTCTTTTTCTAATGAGGACATTTGTTAGAAAAATGACCAATACCATCACAATTAAAACAAATTAAAGGA
>ML796586.1:252654-266956 GCA_009831015.1 Picea engelmannii
CATGACAAGAACTATCCATCTAGGATATTTTCCCTGACAAATTCACTTTCATTCATCCCATTATTCCACAATTAAGCATGGGTTCTCTTACTCCGCAAAGCGTCTTCCTCTGAGGGATTTTACCATAAGAGAACCACTTTGGAGTTCATCCATATTTACTTCTTATCAACCATGACAAGAAAATTATAATCTACTGGTCCAATCCTTTCTAGGATTTCAAACGATCCACAAAATCTAGCTGCCAACTTGAAACAACTTCCCAGCTTCATGGAACTTCTCTTAGATTTCACCTTCAGGAAAACATGGTCACCCACTTTAAACTCTCTGTGGTTTCTGCATTTGTTTGCATAACTTTTATGTCTGTCTTGGGAAGCCTTCAAATTCTGTTTAATATTCAACATTTTCTCTTCCATTTCCTTAAGCAAATCCAGTCGAACCACTTCCCTACCCTATCATCTTGATTGTTCCAACTGTTGATGTTTCGACAACATCGGGAAGATATTCTCTTAGAATAATAATTAATAATATAATTATTGATTATTAAATATAATATATAATAAGTAAATGATAATAATAAATAATTATTGATTATTCGAGGGAATGTCTAATTACCTAAATATGAGGAATGTAATGCATATTTACTTCTACCTATATTTATGCAAAGAATCACATGAATCATGGACGAGCAATTTAACAAAGTCAAATGCTATGTAAATGGATTATAACCAAATTAATCTTTGGTTAGTTATAGAGGCATTCTCCAACTATTTATAAGAAATAAAATTGAATTGAATTTTTCAAAGAGACATGTCTTTTTTTGGATCAATCTAATATTACTATAAAAAGACACTTGAAAGACACAACAATAGACACACGTACTTTTTCTCTCTCACATGTGGGATAAGTGATCTAAAGAAGAGGCTAAGAAGTTGAAATTTTTTGAGATACTCACTGGTGTTCTAGTGTTTACTGAAGTAATATCATATATCATTGGAAGTAATTACCACTTGCGAAAAATTGTGCTTGTTTAATTTAACACTAGAAAATCAACATGGTTAGTTGTATGACATTGAGTATATGATGGATGTGTGTTGGTAGCTGTATGACATCGAGTATATGTTGGATGTGTGTTGGTATCCATATGACATCGAGTTTATGATGGATGTGTGTAGGTCATAGTAGAAGACACACTATTTGGAGGGTGATTGTATATAGTTGTGCACAAGATAAATTGATCTCCTATAGGAGATGCTTTTTGTTGTTCTTGTTTCTTGTTCAGGGAAGATCACATGTAATAGCTCTGAGAAGGAGCCATAATGATGGTCATAGGAAGAATAATGGATACAATGAGTCAAGACCGATTGTATAACAACTATGGTAGATCAAGTAGAGGAGGAAAACATTATGAGACTCAGAGGGAGCATGTGTAGCAATCCCAGTACATGAGTCGAGCCATGAGATGTTGAGGAAGCAGGCATGGTAACAGTTCCAATGTATGTAGAGGCATTCCTAGGGAGGGAAGAAATATTACATTTAGAGGGAGCAGAGATTGAGTTACCTCCAGAAAAGGAGGAAGAGCTACCCTCAGTGTAAGAGGGAGCAGAGACAGAGGAGGAGTCATCTCCAGCTCCAGAGGGAGTGTTGATGTTTGCATCTTTCTGAGACATTCTATAGATCGTACTCCTATGTGACTGAGTTTATTTGATCTGTGTTGACACTTATCTAAGAAGGAATAAGTGGGGCACTTATCTAAGAAGGGATAAGTGTGTTTAGGCTTATATCCCAATGTCCCATGTGGATATCACGTGAGGACATGTCAAGGGAGTTGACCTCTGACGTCATACACTATGGGAGTTGACCCTAGTGTTTCTAGAGGGTGTATCCTCTATAAGTCCAAATGAAGTGCCATGTGTGACAAAATTTCTCCAGATTGTACTCCTTTGTGAATTGAGTTGATTTGATTTGTGAGCACACTTATTTGAGATTGGATAAGTGGAACACTTATTCGAGAAAGGACAAGTTCATTTTGGCTTATAGCCCATCGTCCCATGTGGAGAGAACATGAGGACATGTCAAGGGAGTTGACCCTAAGTGTTCCTAGATCGAGTAGCCTCTAGAAGTTCACATGGGAGTGCCATGTGTGACAAACCTTTTTGCTACTATGGTGGTTGTGTACCACTGGCGGAGACTACGTGTCTCTAGACATTAGTTGTGTACTACTATGGAAAGATACCTCCCTAGCTAAGAGGGAGTGTTGATGTTTCAACATCGGGCGAAAATTTTCCTAGATTGGGCTGCAGACCAAGGGAGATAGGATACATTTATCATAAAGGTGCACTTGTGGTAAATGGGCCCAGACATAGTCCTTCCTCGATCATGAGAAGGAATAATATGGAATCGAGGTGCTTGAAGTGCTTTCCACATGTCGGTTAGCATCAGACCGAAATTCACTCATAGGTGTGTACCTGTGGTGAAATATCCCGGTGTGGTCCTTTTCCTAGACATGGTGATTTGACAAGGAAAAGACTCAAGATGCTATATGCTATTACATGCGGACCCAAAGTG
Organism: Picea engelmannii; assembly: GCA_009831015.1. Taxonomy (NCBI): domain Eukaryota; kingdom Viridiplantae; phylum Streptophyta; class Pinopsida; order Pinales; family Pinaceae; genus Picea; species Picea engelmannii. Next base: position 255,220 of record ML796586.1, read on the forward strand.
AGCCTAATCTTAGAGAGATTTAATTGTCTTAGAGGGATAGCCGCAAAAGGAGTTTCTCTTTGGTTTAGATGAGAGAGAGATGTATCCCAAGACTGATAGACAAGTGTCATGAGTCTAGGGTGAAGTTTGTATACTTCAAAGACAAGATTGACATGTTGCAGAATGTCTCCCTTGTTGAGAGGGAGTGTTGATGTTTGGAAAACATTGGGAAGACATTCTCTTAGAATAATAATTAATAATATAATTATTGATTATTAAATATAATATATAATAAGTAAATGATAATAATAAATAATTATTGATTATTCAAGGGGCGCATCCTTTCATGGATGGTCACCATATGTTCCCTATATATGGAACACTCATCATTGTAATAATATATCCAACATATATTATATGAAGAAAAACCAAAACCAACTTATTGGGGTGTTGTACTTTCTACAATAAAGTGCTTCAAACGGGCTCATTTTCAATGATGCTTGATACCCATTGTTGTAGGAAAATTCTACCAAGTGTAGATAATCTTCCCATTTAGATGTTTTGTCCATCACATACATCCTTATCATGTCTTCTATCACTTGGTTTACTCTTTCTATTTGTCCATCTGGCTCAGGGTGATAGGCTGTGTAGAAGTTTAGGTTCGTTCGAAACCCCTCGAATAGTCCTCTCCATAACTTTGAGGCAAACTTTGGGTCTCTGTCAGAAACAAATTTATTGGGAATGTCATGCAGTCGTACTACCTCCCTTATATAGATATCAACACTGTTAGTTTCCTTGTGAGTGATCTTCAATGGAATAAAATGGGCAGCTTTAGTAAGATTGTCCACTACTACCATGATTGCATCATGTTGCTTACTTGTTTTGGGAAATCCTGTGATGAAATTCATTTCACCACTTCCCAATTCCACTAAGGGATGGTTAACAGTTGTAGAAAACCAGCTTGGTGTCTACGCTCAACCTTTACCTTTTGACGTTCCAAGCATTTGGCAATAAATTCAACAACTTCCTTCTTCATGCCCGACCAATAATATTGGCTTTTGACTTTTGAAATTGTTTTTTGATATCCTGGGTGCCCTGCATAAGGTACATTGTGAATTTCTTTTAAAATTTCACTCTTCAATTCAAAAGAGTTGGGTACATAAAATATGTTTATGTACAAGATAATTCCATCAATTCCCAATTAGAAAACTTCATCCTTCTGCTGCATTTTACCTTGCTGCAATTTTGTTACCAATTCTATGTACTGTGAATCGACTTTTGCAGCCTTAGAGATTCTGCCTTGAATATCCATCTGATACATGTTGATGGCTATAACATGTAGTTCATGCACTCTCCTCCTGAGTGCCTCAACCACTTTGTTCTTCTTTCCTTTGATGTGCTTGATATCAAAGTCATATTCACAGAGGAATTCCAACCATCTGCTATGCCTGACATTCAATGTAGGCTGATCAAACAAATACTTCAGACCATGATGGTATGTCATGAGCTCAAACCTCTTTCCCATGAGGTAATGTCTCCATTTATTTAGAGCGTGTACAATGGATGTCAATTCCAAATCGTGAGTGGCGTAGAGACTTTCATTCTCTTTCAATTTTCTGGACTTAAAACATATCACAAGCCCATTATGGCTGAGGACTCCTCCTTGTCCTTCTTTACATGCATTTGTGCAAACCATGAAATCTTCATTTGAATCTACAATCTTCAGAATTGGTGCACTGGTTAACAACTGCTTCAATTGCTGGAAGCATCTTTCACATTCTTATGTCCATTGAAATTTCTTCCCTTTCCTTTGCAAGGAAGTGATGGGGTGAGCTATTCTCAAAAACCCTGCAATGAACCTTCTATAGTAGCCATCTAGACCCATGAAGTATCTGACTTCTGTTACATTTTTAGGTTTTTTCCACCCTTTAATGGCCTCAATCTTTTTAGGTTCCACGACTATCCCTTCTTTCGATATTATATGCCCCAAATAGTGAACTCTGTTTTGATAAAACGAGCACTTTCTCAATTTGGCATACAATTGATGCTCTCTTATCACTTGCAAGACCATCCTCAAATGATGCTCATGCTCTTATTCTGACTTGGAATGTACAAGGATGTCATACAAAAAGACAATGACAAACTTGTCCAAATATTCCCTGAAAATGCCATTCATTAAGCACATAAAAACAACGAGTGCATTTTGTAACCCAAATGGCACCACTGTGAATTCATAATGACCATACCTTGTTCTAAAGGCAATATTTCTAATGTCTTCCTCTTTAATCCTTACCTGGTGGTACCTTGACCTCAGATCTATCTTCAAAAATATCTTTGCATCCTTCAATTCATCAAAGAGATCATCAATCCTTGGTAAAGGATACTCGCTCTTTATAGTCACTTTGTTCAACTGTCTGAAATCAATGAACAATCTCATTGTTTCATCTTTATTCTTTACGAACAAGACTGGGGAACCCCAAGGTGATACACTTGGGTGGATAAACCCCTTCTTCAGAAGCTCTTCAAGCTGCAGTTACAGTTCCTTCAGCTCTGTTGTACTCATTCTGTAGGGAGTCTTTGACACCGAGGCTACTCTAGGCGTCAAATTTATAAAGAAATCAATATCTCTCTTTGGCAGTAGTCCTAGTACCTCCTTGGACACATCTTCAAAATCTTCCAGGACTGCATAGTCATCCAGAATTGGCACCTTATCCTTAAATGCTACCTCCATATGAAATGCAAAGATTTGACAACCTTTCCTGTAGCATTTCTTCAACTGCATTGCTGAAATTTATCTAATAGCAACTGCCCTGGGAATTCCTTGGACTACTCTCTAATTTCCTTCCTCATCCAAGCAAAGTGAATGCCTTGTTATGGCAGTCTAAAATGTCATGGTGTTGGTCCAACCATTCCATACCTATTAATCAATCATATGATCCTAAAGGCAAGATATTCATATTCGCCTTAGTACTTAGTCCATTCATGCCCACTGGACATGATTTAACCGATTCAATAACTTTCCTCTTGGCTCATATAGCCAGCTGTACCAGACAATATTTTTCATGCTTGCTTCTCGACAAGAATAATATTTCCACAACTTTAAAATCTATGTAACTATGACTAGCTCCTGAGTCTATTAAAATAGTAAAGGCATGGTTATTGATCATACCTTCAACTTCAATCATGTGTTATTTAAACTCATATTTCTTGTTTTCTAGGGCTACATAGATTCTTTTTACTCTCATGCCCATGTACTCCACTGTTTCATCTTGTTGAACATCGTGGACAATTCTCATCTTGTCCTTTCTGTGAGGACAATATCTATACCTATGATCTCCTTTACAACCCCAACATTCCATAGGTGTCTAATTTGGCCTTTGCCCACCTACTTCAGCCATCTTGGGCTCTCTCAAAGTTGGATGTCCTTGAGGACTATTTCTGAAAAAGGGGGTTTGTTTCCCTCCTGCCTCTGCTCCTTCTTAAACTTTTTCTTGTCTCCCCAATATTTTTGAAAAGTAGGCTTTTCTTTTTGTTGATCATATAAGAATTTTTCTCTCCTTATAGTTTCTTCCATATTTTTAGGATCATAATATTGGATATTGTCACTGATGGAAGATGGAAGCCCACTCATATACCTTTGAATCTTAACTGTCTCATCCTTGATTAAGGGAACATACTTCAACAACTCCAAGAATCTTCTTTCATACTCAACAATGGATAGACTTCCTAGCTTGAGTTCAAATAAATCTTTCATTTTATTATCATAATACCTCTTAGTTAGGTACTTCCTTTCAAAATGTCTCTTGAATTCCCTCCATGTAACATTATTCTCTCTGACGTGTTGTACTTGCACAAGTTGATCCCACCATACGAATTCCTTCCCTTTGATTTGATAGATGGAAATTCTTCCTTCCGCATGAGAAGAATAATTATGCAATTGAAAATACTTTCTCATGCCCAAAAGCCACGTCTCTGCATCTTCATCATTCTTGTGCTCCCCATCAAATGTAGGAGGTTTGATTTTGTTCATTTCCCCTTGTAGCTCATCTTCCCCATACCTATTATGCTTCCTAACAGGGGATGGACTTGAGTTGTTGTATGCTCTCTTATTGGAATGCCTCGGGGAGTGCTGGTGATGTCTGCTATCACTTTTTGTTCTTTTGTGACTTCCTGATTTTCTTGAGCCACTCTCCATAGTAAATTTATTTTCTATTCTTTCTAGGCTCTGCATCAACTTTATGCTGAATTCTCCTTGTTGCTCCCTGAATTTCATGAGATTTTTTAATCTGCTCGGTGAGTTTGGACATACTTCTACAACTTTTTAATGATTTTCATGATGCCCGCATCTTTATCCATTTATTCTCCATGCCCATTGGGGTTTGATCCTTCAACTCCTAAATGGAAATCCAATCCTATAACTTCATTTTCCGAACTGTAAGCATCATGTGCCTCCTCCATGGTATTCACTATGCAACAACTTGGTTTGGCCAGTCAATTGTTAACTCTGCAAAAATGTGCAATCAACCAGATTTTTGTCAGGCTATCAGTCTTTAAAAACATTTATGGAGCAAACCAATCTGATTCAATAAAAACAATATCAGATTCCATTTTTTGCAGGTCTTGGTCGGTCAAGAATCCCTCGGGCTTCAATATCTAAGCCCAGTTTTGTTCTGTAACAAATTTCGGTTGCTAGACCCTTTTCTTTAGCGCCTTGTTCACATGTGACCACGGCTATGGCCCGACACTTATGATTTGGGCACTTATCCGAAACCCTGAAACTTTGGGCTCCGGGCTTCGACGGGTTTCAAAGAACATCAATTAAAATCTCTTGGAGTGTCGGATTGGAGAACTCATGAAGTAGGGTGGATCAATGATCCACGTATCCCAACATCCAACAACTGATACTCACTATGGAACTCCATGCTTCAGGGTTCCGTGACTTCGGAGCTTTGGGTCTCCAGGACTTTGGATGATTCCACCTTTACTCAACCAAACTCCTGAACCATGAGTCTCCGCATACTTCCACATCACCCTGATGACATCATCACGTCACTTTGCTTCGACGTAACAGAACTTTAGGGGTTTCTTCCTCCCATTCCATCATGAGCCATTTCTTTTGAAGTGTCCAGTCTCCGAACTTCACTATTTGGTGCCACGTGTCCATTGGGGCCCATGACTTCCATGCTTGAACTAAAAGATACCAAAAAGTCACATCAATCTTTATACTTTTCAAATTGTGGGGACATGGGTCGACAGTTTTGGAGTAACCCACTGATTGTTCTGTAATTGTCCCCACGCTGACATGTTCCCCTTCTGGGAAACCTTGGTTTGGATTGCAGGACCGCCTTGTAGAATTATGTTATATGCATCTTCTATCTCCAAAATGCCACCCGGTCATAGATCTTGATAGATAGTGATCAAAGTTAATGCGGGTCTGATCCAGCTAACATCTTCACCAAGTTTAACTTCGTTGTGTCACGTTCTAACTGTATTTCTATCTTACAAATGTTCTTAACTCACTGAGATGTGGCACACATCCCATGTGTCCACGTGATTCTTAGTGACGTCAGCAGGCCACGTCACTTTGGGACTTTGACTTTGACCCTTTCTTCTCTATTACACATAAAAAAATTTGAAGTTCCGAAGTCCAAAGTACTTAGGGGTTAACATTTATGCACATTTCTCCATATCTGATAGTTGTGAAGGTTCCTCCTTCTCCTGAATAACTCCCACGGCCCAACTTCAAACCTTTTGGTTCAAAACCCACGGTTATTGCAGTCTCTTTTCTCTGCCACCATTCCATAAACCATTATACCTCCTAAGCTTCATAAGACGATCAAGGTATTCTCTTGGCACTCTGGAATTCTCTGAAATTAAATTTTGTCCCTTTCGACAAAAAATCACTCTGAAATTTTTTCTCGCTAACCCCTAACATGGCCCATCTAGGCTTAAAGTCGAAACCTTGGCTCTGATATGAATTTGTAATGTCCCTCCGTCGACGACCCTGGTCGGGTAACACTATTGAAGCAACCTTAACTTTGTCTTTACTACTCTGATACCATTTCTTCGACATTCTCGACCTTAAACAATAGGCCAGGCCATGCCACCGAGTAACTTTGTGGAAATAATCACATATAAAACTTAACCAGAAGATAGAGATAACATTTGGTATTCACACATATAAATATATATCTATAAAAAATAATTAAATAGACATCAATACTCTACTCATACACCTGTTCATATGGGAGCAACATTAACACATACATGTAACATATATATACAGGCATTAATCATTAATTTTAATGCAATTACAAATACACAACATACAACAAACAAAGAATTGGTACTTATCTTTCAATAGATGACCACCAAGTATGTGTAGACTTTCCACAAACCTCCCAACCTTAGACCACACTGCTCATCATGCTCAGCAGCAGGTCACCCCCTAGCTGGGACTAAACTCCATCGGGAAAGGGAATTCTAGGCTTGGCAAGGACAACAAGGAATTTGCACAAAACAATAGGAATGATCTTTTATCCCAGGTGTTATCACATGAAATTGCCTTGGGTCTTTTATCCCTTAGTTTTAAATTTTTATCCTTTAGACTTTATGTTTTCTTTATTTTTCTTTTTGTGATTTGCTTAGGTTAATACAGACTTGGGTTTTGGCTCACTTTTGGCCCACACATAGATTTTAAGCCTAGGTTCATTTTATGGTTTATGTCTTTGACCCACCTTTTGACTTGACACCAAGCATAATCGACCCCATGATCCTAATGAAATGACACATCACTCCATACACTCATAATCGTTATCCTTTCCATGTTGTCCCTATGTCCGTTAAAGGGGGGTCAAATCAAATTTTGAAAAAGGCACCACCAACTCACTAGGAGTTTTCGTAGCACACCTTTGTCCTATGCTATTTACCATAATTCGTTATAATCAATTGAGGTCATGATTTCTCTAGTTTTTAGTTCCCTTGTCGTTAAAATGAAATATTGAGATTTGTTCATTTATGAGCTTGCTATCTGTTTAAGCATTTGAATTTTTATACCAAGCTTGACGCTACTGAAATCACTAGTACCATCCAGTTACAGATTGCGCTGCGAGGTCGACTGTCAAAGCTCAATTGGAGGTTGAGGTGGATGTAGTAGTTCCCTAGCTTGTTGCATATCCTCCATTATAAGTCACAATCTCCAAGTATTATGTGAGTCCTTTAAATTGCATGGAAAAGTCTTAAGATACCCCTTCCTTGGATTTTGGTAGCGCCCAATGTTGCAGACTGCATCCTCTCCCATCCATTTGCACATGTAGCTCTTTTTCATAGACTTTGCAACCATTTGGCACACATATTTCACCTATTCTATAGGTCAAGTCATTTTGCTTCTAAATATTGAATACCCGTTCAATTAGTTGGCCCTTGTGTGCAGATTGCGCTACAAAAAGTCACTGCTAAAACTATGCTATAGATCCCCCGTCTCATGTTTTATGTTTTACTTGGATTGACCAATGTTATATTTTTTATTCAAAGACCGATGCATTAGCCTCTTCTATTCACTGTATCATCATTCATTCATCCCAAGATCTGTTGGTAGTGATTGGAAGAAGTCCCTACCCTTCCAAAACTTTGATGACCATGGTGTGGTGACATAAAACTGAGCAGTGCATCCCTGCCTTCCTTAACTCAGAGTTTATTTCTATCCATTTTAAAGAAAATCCATGAAATCAGTCTATTGTTAATTCAAGGAGAGTTGGAGGAAAACACTTGAGAGAGAGAGAAACCATTAGCCTCTGTCATTACTCATTGATCCCTGCCTCTGTTTGTTTCCTTTACCCCTCACTACACCACAACCTTTGATCCCCTGTTTATATCCATGGAGACACCTCAAAGGAAGAAGTCTCACAAGGGAGGGAGTGTGGTTAGGACTGAACCTTCTGACATGCACCTGTTTGACGCTGAACCAATGGCCAGGGAGGTTTTACAAAGGGTTGGTTGCCTCTCTTTTTTCCAAAACATGCAGAGGGGACACCTCGAAGTAGCAAGGCATTTTGCATTACACTTTGATGACATTAAGACTAAGGTGGAAAACCTTGAGTTTGAGGTATCTGAAGCCTCTATTGCAACAACCATTGGTATTCCTAATATTGGTGAGAGATGGTTCAAATCCATGATCCTCAATGCGACCTTCTCCAAGGACTTCCTCAAACTAGACTATTAGACAATTTTTTTTTCTAAGGGAGTTCCTAGAAGTCACCTAGTTGAAGGTTTTGATAAAATTTTGAAGATCATCTAGATCTATTTTACATGTGATGGAAGGTTTAACATGTTATACCAGTATCATATAAGACTCTTGGTACATTTAACTGGTAAATATGCAATGAATATCCCTTTTTATCTTTCAAGGAGCATGGGAAAGATGTCTAATAGAGTCCAAGACAAGTACAAGGCTTTGGACATTAGTGTCTTTCACTCTGGGTTGATCAGGATGTTGGTGATGGAAGAATTGAAGAAGATGAACACTCATTGGGAACATTTCATTATCTCTGCCCATATGCAACTTGATATACTACCCCTCACTCCAGGATGTAGAGCCCTTTTCCATCTAGTAGTGTTGCCCCAACAAGAACAAGCAAGAAGAGAAAAATAAAACCCACTACTAAAGACAAAGAAGCCCTCAAGGAAATTGAAGAAGAAGAGAGGGAGGTTTATCACTCTCCATGGAAATATTTATCACCTCCTCCTGCACCTGAATTGGAAGACGTACCTTCATCCACTAAAACCACATCCAAGAGGGGAAGTAAGTTGCATTTTCCTTCACCTGCTCCAGCAACTAAGATCAGAATCAGGAAGCCTTTTACTAGATCATCAACACTCAAGGAATAGTTGAAGTAGAAGTCTTACCCAAGGCTTCAATTCCAAGGAAAGAGAAAGATAAAGGTAAAGGCATTGAGAATCCTATTGAGGTGATAAACAAAGCCTCTATTCAGCATAAATATAATGGTAAAGCCACTTAGAAACCTATTGAGGTGATCAACATCAACACTCCACCTAGTAATCCCACTTTGAAAAGACTGATCAGACAACTCAGGGAGGCTAGGAAGGAGGTTGCTCATTTTAAAGAAGAAATTTTGACTGGGATAATCAAGATGAAGGAGCTCATGGATATGTACAGTGAAACCCTTGATTTGGAATTTTTTTTTAGCAACAAGAGCCTTGTCTGCCCATAGGCAACTTAAGAACCTCTACAGGTAAAACAAAAGCTTTCAGTCCCAAAACATAAATCTCAAGGAGGAATTGCAACATTTTAAGGATGAACTGGAATAGAGGAACTTAAATGTTTTGTTAGAAGTTGCAATTGAAAGAGATGAACCAACAACTAAGAAGAGTACACCTGCAGTCAAGAGGAATATCCCTGCAAAGGAAAAATATGTTGCTATGACAGAGGGAAGTTCTCCTGCAACAAGGAGGAGTGCTAGATTGATGAAGTAAGATGGGGGATGAAAAATCCATTTTTGTGGGTGGTCTCTTTTTGCAAGTGTAAGGTGATCAAGGACAGTATAATTTTTCCACTTATACAGGAATCTACAGTCTCCTAGTCCATCAACTAAGTTTTTTGTGATTTTGAAGGATGAGTCTCATCACATAGAAAAAACACAGATATTCCATAGAGCCATGGTGCTATGGAATAATCTATATAGTATGTTTTGCAATGGCTCTACCGATTCTGCAGAATGCTACGAAATATCCTAGCTAAACTTAACAGTGGAGCTACTGATTCTGTAGAACTATTTCAATAATTGCGCTATCGAATCTACAAAACCATTTGATGGATGGCGCTACCAAATATGCAGAGATACATATAATTGGCGCTATGAAATATTCAGAGTTTTTTTGGAGGATTTGCTATGAAATTTGCATACTTGTTTTGCAAAGGGCATTATAGAAATGGCTACCAAATGCGCTACTGAATGGCGCTACGAACTGACCCTTGCAGTCAAAGGATTTAGATTCATGACTCCTTCTTGATTGTTGATGATGTGGAGAGAAGCAAGGATCACAAGTGGTAGCATGGAGGCATCATAGGACCACTGGAAGACACTTGGCACTAAAAAGGAATGCGCTTGTGCAAGGAGACATGTCATTTAATTCTTGTTGGAGTGGTTTCCAACATGGCTCCTAAATTGTAGAAGTTTGTTAAAATCTGTTAGTACAAGTGTTATAATTTTAGTTGTTTTGAAGAATCCTAGGTTGAAAAGGCCAGCTCACACCTCTAGTTGTTTCCTTTCATCTTTTTATTATAAATGCATCTTCTAAATGATTAGATAGGTTCGAATGGTTGATTAGGGCTCCCTGATTGTAATATTTTTTACTAAGTAGACCGTTCTTTGGTTATGTATTGGATTTGAGACTTTTTGATTAATAAAAGTTAGTTTCTAATTATATCAAATTGTTTTCTCTTATACTAAAGTACTCATGATTGGATTATCCATATGAGATTTTTATGGTTGTGTTATGATGAATGTTTGATTATAATACTGCTATGATGTTATTCAATGTTCTTTAACTTTAAATTGAAGAAGTTCTGGTGTTTGAGTTTTTCTTCCTTTGGTTGCTTGAAGACCTGATGTCAATAGAAAACCTTTATACATCCCTCATTAAGTATTCATCCTATTCACATTTACTCCAAATCACTCACTGAAGCTAATCAAGACCTCATTTTCTTATGCATGCTAGCCCATATTTCTGAGTTAAAACATTATTACTCTGAGTTTTTTCCATTTGATATTTAATCACTCATTTACATTTATACATATTTTGATGGGTACTGGGTTTATCCTCTTTGCAATATGAGAGTGATTCTTAGTGCTAACATTCTTGGTGTCGTTGTCAAGGAACGAATTGAAGACAATTCCCTGGGATTGAACGACAAAACAATATTGATTCTAAAGGTGCATTAGAAATCAGTACATTGAAGATTGCAACTTGCACCTCGTGAATCCATTGGTTCAATTGTGGCTCCCAAAGGTAGGCACACGAGGTCTACTCCACATCTACCTCTGGCAACACCTGAAGCTGACCTAGAGAAGATTCTCAAAAAAGGAAAGGCTTCTCAAGAAGGATTTTCATCTCCTATACCATGTACTTCTGGTCATTCATATGATTATACTTTTAAAACTCCAGTAGCCATATCTAACCCTCTTATTTTACCTTCTATTGAAGTTTCTAGAAGTTTAGATTTTGAAAATTTCCCCGTTGAATATTTATGTTTTATCCCTCAAGTCAAAGAAGAAAGTTTTGAAACCCTTTTTTCCCATGATATTGTAAAGTGGTTTAGACTCGAGAGTCTTGAATATTTTCCTACTTTAATTTTTCCTACTCCTCCTCCTATCAAAGTTGTAGAGACTAAGAAAGAGGAAACCTCTTCTCCATTGGACCCTATTTCATTTTCCCCAAAGGCTCAAACTCTTCATCTGAAATCTGAAACCTCTCCATTCAAGTTACCTCTTTCCCCTCAAACCCAAACTATAGTTGCATGTATCAAAGCTCCATCTCCGATGTGGAGAGAACATGAGGACATGTCAAGGGATTTCACCCTTGACGGCTCACACTATGGGGAGTTGACCCTAAGTGTTCCTAGTCTCTAGACAAAGTAGCCTCTAGAAGTCCACATGGGAGTGCCATATGTGACAAACCTTTTTTCTACTATGGTGGTTGTGTACCACTGGTAGAGACTGCGTGTCTCTAGACATTAGTT
>ML796586.1:272885-306670 GCA_009831015.1 Picea engelmannii
TTACTCAAGTGTTGCAGAAAACACTTGTCTCAAGGGGAGGGGCATGTTAAGCCCTAATATTGGCTCATTACCCCTTAATTGGGGCATATTATATTAGTAATGTTATTTTATTTATGTTGACTTTAGGCCATTAGCTGTAATTATACCTCCTAGTCTCCTATATATACCAAGGAGACATTTTTGTTTTGAATCATCTTGTACTTGAACATTTAAGTGGGGTAAAAGGAGGTTTCCCCTTCAAAGAGTCTTATTATATGAAATTATCTCTTTTTCAAGGCATTGAGTACTTTTTCTGAGGTTTTTCTATGCTATATTGATATTTGGTTCTTAACAAAGTGTTGATGTTTCAACATCTAGTGAACTTCTCCTAGATTGGGCTGCAGACCAAGGGAGATAGGATACATTTATCATAAAGATGCACTTGAGTTAAATGGGCCTAGACATAGTCGTTCCTTGATCATGAGAAGGAATAATATGGACTCGAGGTGCTTGAAGTGATTTCCATGTGTCGGTTAGCATCAGGCCAACATTCACTCATAGGTGTGTACCTGTCGTGAAAGATCTTGGTGTTGTATTTTTCCTAGTCATGGTGATTTGGAAAGGAATGATAAAGACTCAAGAAGCTATATGCTATTACATGTGGACCCAAAGTGAGCCTAATCTTAGAGAGAGTTAATTGTCTCAGAGGGAGAGTTGTAGAAGGAGTTTCTCCTCGATTCATATGGGAGAGAGATGTCTCCAAAGACTGATAGACAAGTGTCATGAGTCTAGGGTGTAGTTTGTATACTTCAAAGACAAGCTTGGCATGTTGCATAATGTTTCCCTCATTGAGAGGGAGTGATGATTTTTGGACAACATCGGGAAGGCATTCTCTTAGAATAATAATTAATAATATAATATATAATAAGTAAATGATAATAATAAATAATTATTGATTATTCAAGGGACGCATCCTTTCGTGGTTGGTCACCATATGTTCCCTATATATGGAACACTCATAATTGTAATAATATATCCATCATATCTTATATGAATAAAAACCAACACCAACTTATTGGGGTGTTGCACTTTCTACAATAAAGTGCTTCAAACAGGCTCATCTTCAATGATGCTTGATACCCATTATTGTAGGAAAATTATACCACGTGTAGATAATATTCCCATTTAGATGGTTTTTCCATCACATACATCCTTAGCATGTCTTCTATCACTTGGTTTACTCTTTCTATTTGTCCATATGACTCAAGGTGATAGGCTATGTTGAAGTTTAGGTTCGTTGAGAACCCCTCAAATAGTCCTCTCCAGAACTTTGAGGTAAAATTTGGGTCTCTATCAGTAACAATTATATTGGGAATTCTGTGTAGTCGTACTACCTCCCTTATATAGATATCAACAAATTTAGTTTCCTTGTGAGTGGTCTTCAATGGAATAAAATGGGCAGCTTTAGTAAGCTTGTCCACTACTACCATGATTGCATCATGTTGCTTGCTTGTTTTGGGCAATCCTGTGATGAAATCCATTGTCACCACTTCCCAATTCCACTCAGGGATGGTTAATGGTTGTAGCAAACCAACTGGGTGTCTACGCTCAACCTGTAACTTTTGACATTCCAAGCATTTGACAATAAATTCAACAACTTTCTTCTTCATGCCTAGCAAATAATATTGACTTTTGACTTTTGATTGTTGAAATTGTTTTTTGATATCCTGGGTGTCTTGCATAAGGTACATTGTGCATTTATTTTAAAATTGCACTCTTCAATTCAGAAGAGTCGGGTACATAAAATTTGTTTCTGTACAAGAGAATTCCATCAATTCCCAATTCGAAAACTTCAGTGTTCTGCTGCATTTTACCTTCCTGCAATTTTGTTACCAATTCTATGTACTATGAATCAACTTTTGCAGCCTTAGAGATTCTGCCTTGAAGATCTATTTGATACATGTCGATGGCTATAAGATGCAGTTCATGCACTCTCCTGCTCAGTGCATTGGCCACTTTTTTCTCCTATCCTTTGATGTGCTTGATATCAAAGTCATATTCACAGAGGAATTCCAACCATCTACTCTTCCTGGAATCCAATGTAGGCTGATCAAACAAATACTTCAGACCATGATGGCCTGTCATGAGCTCAAATCTCTTTCCCATGAGGTAATGTCTCCATTTATTTAGAGTGTGTACAATGGATGCCAACTCCAAATCATGAGTGGCGTAGACCCTTTCATGATCTTTCAATTTTCTGGACTCAAAACATATCACAAACCCATTCTGGTTGAGGACTCCTCCTAGTTCTTCTTTACATGCGTCTGTGAAAACCACAAAATCTTCATTCAGGTCTGCAATCTGCAAAATTGGTGCATTGGTTAACAACTGCTTCAATTGTTGGAAGTGTCGTTCACATTCTTCTGTCCATTGAAATTTCTTCCCCTTCCTTTGCAAGGAAGTGATGGGGTGAGCTATTCTCAAAAACCCTGCAATGAACCTTCTATAGTAGCCATCTAGACCCATGAAGGATATGACTTATGTTACATTTTTAGGTGTTTTCCACCCTTTAATGGCCTCAATATTTTTAGGTTCCATGACTATCCCTTCTTCCGATATGATATGCCCCAAATAGTGAACTCGATTTTGATAAAACGAACACTCGCTCAATTTGGCATACAATTGATGCTCTCTTAGCACTTGCAAGACCATCCTCAAATGATTCTCATGCTCTTATTCTGACTTGGAATATACAAGGATTTCATCCAAAAAGACAATGACAAACTTGTCCAAATAATCCCTGAAAACGCTATTCATTAATCACATAAAAACAATTGGTGCATTTGATAACCCAAATGGCACCACTGTGAATTCATAATGACTGTACCTTGTTATGACGATGGTATTGCTAATTTATTCCTATTTAATACTTACCTAATGGTTCCCCGACCTGAGATCTATCTTCAAAAATATCTTTTCATCATCAAAGAGATCATCAATCCTTGGTAAAGGATACTTTCTCTTTATAGTCACTTTGTTCAACCGCCTAAAATCAATGCACAATCTCATTGTTCCATCTTTCTTATTTACAAACAAGACTGGGGCACCCCAAGTTGTTACTCTTGGGTGGATATACCCCTTCTTCAGAATCTCTTCAAATTGCAGTTGCAGTTCCTTCAGCTCTGGTGTACTCATTATGTAGGGAGTCTTGGACATTGTGGCTACTCCATGCGTCAAATTTATAAAGAAATCAATATCTCTCTTTGGTGATAGTCATGGTACCTCCTTGAACACATCTTCAAAATCTTCTAGGACTACATGGTCCTCTAGAATTGGCACCTTATCCTTAGATGCTATGTCCATATGAACTGTAAACATTTGACATCCTTTCCTGTAGCATTTCTTCAGCTCCATTGCTGAAATGTCTCTAATAGAAAATGCCCTGGGAATTCCTTGGACTACTCTCTGCTTTCCTTCCTCATCCAAGCAAGTGAATGCCTTGTTATGGTAGTCTAAAATGGCATGGTGTTGGTCCAACCAATCCATACCAATTAGACAATCATATGATCCTAAAGGCAAGATATGCATATTTGCCTTGGTATTTAGTCCATTCATGCCCACTGGACATGATTTAACTGACTCAACAAATTCCCTCTTGGCTCTTCTAGCCAGCTATACCAGCCAAGATTTCTCATGCTTGCTTCTCAGCAAGCATAATATTTCTACAACTTTAGAATCTATGTAACTATGACTAGCTCCTGAGTCTATTAAAATAGTAAAGGCATGGTTATTGATCATACCTTCAACTTCAATCATGTGTTATTGAAACTCAACTTGCTTGTTGTCCAGGGCTGCATAGATTCTTGGTACTCTCCTGCCCATGTCCTCCATTGTTTCATCTTGTTGAACATTGTGGACAACTCTCATCTTGTCCTTTCTATGAGGAAAATATCTATACCTATTATTTCCTTTACATCCCCAACATTCCATAGGTGTCTAATTTGGCCTTTGCCCACCTACTTCAGCCATCCTCGACTCTCTCAAAATTGGTTCTCCTTGATGACTATTCCTGAAAAAGGGGGTTTATTTCCCTTCTACCTCTGCTCCCTCTTAAACTTCTTCTTCTCTCCCCAAGCTGTTTGGAAAGTAGGCTTTTCTTTTTGTTGATCATATAAGCATTTTTCTCTCCTTATAGTTTCTTCCATAGTTTTAGGATCATAATATTGGATCTTGTCACTAATGGAAGATGACAACCCACTCAGATACCTTTGAATCTTAACTGTCTCATCCTTGATGAAGGGAACATACTTCAACAACTCCAAGAATCTTCTTTCATACTCATCAATGGACAGACTTCCAAGCTTGAGTTCAAAGAACTCTTTCATTTTCTTATCATAATACCTCTTAGTTAGGTACTTCCTTTCAAAATGTCTCTTGAATTCCCTCCATGAAACATTCTTCTCTCTGACGTGTTGTACTTTCACAAGTTGATCCCACCATACAGATTCATTCCCTTTGAGTTGATAGATGGAAATTCTTCCTTCTGCATAAGAAGAATAATTATGCAATTGAAAATACTTTCTCATGCTCAAAATCCACGTCTCTGCATCTTCATCGTTCTTTTGCTCCCCATCAAACATAGTAGTTTTGATTTTGTTCATTTTCCCTCGTAGCTCATCTTCCCCAGACCTATTATGCTTCCTAACAGGGGATGGACTTGATTTGTTGTATGCTCTCTTATTGGAATGCCTCGTGGAGTGTTGGTGATGTCTGCTATCACTTTTTGTTCTTCTGTGACTTCCTGATTTTCTTGAGCCACTCTCCTTATTCAATTTATTTTCTATTCTTTCCAGGCTCTGCATCAACTCTATGTTGAATTCTCCTTGTTTCTCCCTAGATTTCATGAGCTTTTTGTTATCTGCTCGGTGAGTTTGGACATCTTTCTGCAACATTTTAATGATTTTCATCATGCCCATGTCTTTATCTATTTCCTCTCCATGCCCATTGGGGTTTGATCCTTCAATTCCTAAATGGACATCCATTCCTATAACTTCATTTTCCGAATTGTAACCATCATGTGCCTCCTCCATGCTTTGCACTATGCAACAACTCAGTTTGGCCCATCAATTGTTAACTCTGCAAAAATGTGTAATCAATCAAATGTTTGTCAGGCTATCAGTCTTTAAAAAAAATTCTGGAGTTAACCAATCTGATTCAATAAAAGAAATATCAGATTCCATTTTCTGCAGGTCTTGGTTGGTCAAGAACCCCTCGGGATTTAATATCTAAGCCCAGTTATGTTCTGTAACAAAGTTCGGGCGCTAGCCCCTTTTCTTCAACCCTTGGTTCACATGTGACCATGGCTATGACTAAACACTTATGATTTGGGCGCTTATCTGGAACCCTGAAACTTCAGGCCCCGAGCTTCGATGGATTTAAAATCACATCACATAAAATCTCTCTGAGTGTCAGATTAGCGAACTCACGAAGTAGGGTGGATAAACAATCCATGTCTCTCAACATCTAGCGACTGATACTCTATATGGCACTCCATGCTTTAGGGTTCTAGGATTTCGGAGATTCGGGGCTCTAGGACTTTGGATGATTCCACCTTTACTCAACCCAAACTCTTGAACCGTGAGTCTCCGTATACTTCCACGTCACTCTGATGACATCATCGTGTCACTTTACTTCGACGTAACAAAAATTTGGGGGTTTCTTCCTCCCATTCCATCACGAGCCATTTCTTTCGGAGTGTCTAGTCTCTGGAATTCACGATCTAGCACCACACATCCACTGGGGCCCACGGTTTCCATGCTTGAACTAAAAGATACCAAAAAGTCACATCAAACTTTATACTTTTCAAATTGCAGGGACATGGGTCGACAGTTTTGGAGTAACCCACTAATCATTCCATAATTGTTCCCACATTGACACACACCCTTTCTAGGAAACCATGGTTTGGATTGTGAGACTGCCTTGTAGAATTATCTTTCGCACATCTTTGATCTCCGCAATGCTGCCTGGTCATCGATCTTGATAGATAGTGATCAAAGTTAATGCGGGCCTGATCCATCTAACATCTTCGGCATGTTTAACTTCCTTGTGTCACGTTCTAACTGCATTTTTGTCTTACAAAGGTTCTTAACTCACTGAGACATGGAACACATCCCATGTGTCCACGTGATCCTTAGTGACATCAGCAAGCCACATCACTTTGAGACTTCGACTTTGACCCTTTCTTCTCTATTACACATAAACTTTGCTGAAGTTGTGAAGTTCGAAGTACTTAGGGGTTAATATTCATGCACCTTTCTCCAGATTTGACGACTGTGAAGGATCTTCCTTCTCCTAAACAACTCCCACTACCCAACTTCAAACCTTGCAATTCCAAACCCACGTTTACTATAGTCTCTTTTATATTTCACCATTCCATAAACCGTTATACCTCTCGAGCTTCATAACACGATCAAGGTATTGTCTTGGCACTCTAGAATGCTCTAAAATTAAATTTTGTCCCTTTCGACAAAAATTCACCCTGAAATATTGTCTCGCTAACCCCTAACATGGCCCATCTAGGCTCAGTGTCGAAACCTTGGCTCTGATACCAATTTGTAATGTCCCTCTGCTGACGACCCCGGTCGGGTAATGCTACCAAAGAAACCCTAACTTTGTATTTACTTCTCTGATACCATTTCTTCAACATTCCTGACCTTAAACAACAGGCCAGGCCATGCCACCGAGTAACTTTGTGGAAATAATCACATATAAAACTTAACCAGAAGATAGAGATAACATCTGGTATTCACACATATAAATATATATCTATCTAATATAATTAAATAGACGTCAATACTCTACTAATACACCTTTTCATACGGGAGAAACATTAACACATACATGCCACATATATATATATAGGCATTACTCATTAATTATAATGAAATTACAAATACACAACATACAACAAACAAAGAATTGGTACTTATCTTTTAATATATGACCACCAACTACGTGCAGACCTTCCACAAACCTCCTAGCCTTAGACCACACTGCTCATCGCGCTCAACAACAGGTCACCCCGATCTAGGACTGAACTCCATCAGGCAAGGGAATTATAGGATTGGCAAGGACAACAAGGAAGTTGCACAGAACAACATGAATGATATTTTATCCCAGGTGTTATCACATGAAATTGCCTTGGGTCTTTTATCCCTTAGTTTTAAATTTTTATCCTTTAGACTTTAGGTTTTCTTTATTTTTCTTTTTGTGATTTTCTTAGGTTAATAAAGACTTGGGTTTTGGCTCACTTTTGGCTCACGCATAGATTTTAAGCCTAGGTTCATTTTATGGTTTATGTCTTTGAATCACCTTTTGAGTTGACATCAAGCATAATCGACCCCACTATCTTGATGACTTGACACATCACTCCATACACTCATACTCATTATCCTTTCCATGCTGTCCCTATGTCCGTTAAAGGGGGGTCAAATCAAATTTTGAAAAAGGCATTGCCAACTTACTAGGAGTTTTCGTAGTGCACCTTTGTCCTATGCTCTTTACCATAATTCGTTATAATCAGATGAGGTCATGATTTCTCTACTTTCAGCACCCTTGTCATTAAAATAGAATATTGATATTTGTTTATTTATGAGCTTGCTAACTGTTTAAGAATTTGAATTTTTATCCCAAGCTCGATGCTACTAAAATCACTAGTACATGCCATTTACATATTGCGTTATAGGGTTGACTGTCAAAGCTCAATTGGAGGTTAAGGTGGATGTAGTAGTTCCCTGACTTGTTGCAGATCCTCCATTATCAGTCACAATCTCCAGGTATTATGTGAGTCCTTTCAATTGCATGGAAAAGTCTTAAGATACCCATGCCTTGGCTTTTGGTAGCGCCCAATGTTGCAGACTGCATCCTCTCTCATCCATTTGCACCTGTAGCTCTTTTTCACAGACTTTGCAGCCATTTGCCACCTGGATTTCACCTATTCTATAGGTAAAGTCATTTTTCTTCTAAATATTGAATACTCGTTCAATCACTTGGCCCTTGTGTGAACATTGTGCTACGGAAAGTCGCTTCTAAAACTACGCTATAGATCCCCTATGTCATGTGTTGTGTTTTACTTGGATTGGTCAGTGCTATATTTTGTATTCAAATACCCATGCATTAGCCTCTTCTATTCACTATATCATCATTCATTCATCATAAGATTTGATGGCAGTGATTGGAAGAAGTCCCTACCCTTCCAAAACTTTGATGACCATGGTGTGGTGACATAAAACTGAGCAGTGCATCCCTTACTTCCTTAACTTAGAGTTTCTTTCTCTCCATTTTAAAGAAAAACCATCAAATCAGTCTATTGTTAATTCAAAGAGAGTTGGAGGAAAATACTTGAGAGAGAGAGAAACCATTAGCCTCTGTCATTACTCCTTGATCCCTACCTTTGTTTGTTTCCTTTACCCCTCACTACACCACAACCTTTGATCCCCTGTTTATATCCATGGAGACACCTCAAAGGAAGAAGTCTCACAAGGGAGGGAGTGTTTTCAGGATTGAACCTTCTAACATGCACATGTTTTACGCTGAGCCAATGGTCAGGGAGGTTTTCCAAAGGGTTGGTTGCCTCTATTTTTTCCAAAACATGCAGAGGGGACACCTTGAAGTAGCAAGGCAGTTTTTATTACACTTTGATGACATTAAGACTAAGGTGGGAAACCTTGAGTTTGAGGTATCTGAAGCCTCTATTTCAACAACCACTGAGATTCCTAATATTGGTGAGAGATGGTTCAAATCCATGATCCTCAATGTTTCCTTCTCTAAGGACTTCCTCAAACCAGACTATTGGACAAAAAATTTGTCTAAGGGAGTTCCTAGAAGTCACCTAGTTGAAGGTTTTGATAAAATGCTTAAATCATCTAGAGATATTTTACATGTGACAAAAGGTTTAACATATTATACCAATATCATAGAAGACTCTTGGTACATTTAACTGGTAAATATGCAATGAATATCCCTTTTTATCTTTTGAGGATCATGGGAAAGATGTCTGATAGAGTCCAAGCCAAGTCCAAGGCTTTGGACACTGGTGTCTTTCACTCTAGGTTGATCAGGATGTTTGTGATGGAAGAGTTGAAGAAGAAGAACACTCCTTGGGAACAGTTCATTGTCTCTGCCCATATGCAACTTGATATACTACCCCTCAGTCTAGGATGCAGAGCCCTTTTCCATCTAGTAGTGTTGCCTAGCAAGAACAACCAGGAAGAGAAAATGAAAACCCACTACTCAAGACAAATAAGACCTCAATGAAATTGAAGAAGAAGATAGGGAGGTTCATCACTCTCCATAGAGAGATTTCTCACTTCCTCTTGCACCTGAATTGGAAGAAGTCCCTTAATCCACTAAAATCACAACCAGGAGGGGAAAAAAATTGCATTTCCCTTCACTTGTTCCATCAGGTAAGATCAGAATCAAGAATCCTATTACTAGATCATCAACACTCAAGGAATATGTTGAAGTATAAGTCTTACCCAAGGCTTCAATTCCAAGGAAAGAGAAAGATAAGGGTAAAGGCATTGAGAATCCTATTGAGGTGATAGACAGAGCCTCTATTCAACATAAAGATAATGGTAAAGCCACTTAGAAGCCTATTGAGGTGATCAACATCAACACTCCACCTAGTAATCCCACTTTGAAAAGACTAATCAGACAACTTAGGGAGGCTAGGAAGGAGGTTTCTCTTTTGAAAAAAGAAAGTTTGATTGGGAGAATCAAGATGAAGGAGCTCATGGATATATATAGTGAAACCCTTGATCTGGAAAAGTTTTCAGCAAGAAGAGTCCTGCCTCTCAATAGGCAACTTAAGAACCTCTACATGTAAAACATAAGCTTTCAGTCCCAAAACAGAAAGCTCAAGGAGGAATTGCAACATTTTAAGGATGAACTGGCATAGAGGAACTAAAATGTTTTGGTAGAAGATGAAACTGAAAGAGATGAACCAACATTTAAGAAGAGTACACCTGCAATCAAGAGGAATATCCCTGCAAAGGAAAAATATATTGCTATGGCAGAGGGAAGTTCTTCGGCAACAAGGAGGAGTGCTAGATTGATGAAGTAAGTTGGGGGATGACATATCCATTTTTGTGGGTGGTAAATTTTTGCAAGTGTAAGGTGATCAAGGACAGTATAATGTTTCCACCTATACAAGAATCTACAGTCTCCTAGTCCATCAACTAAGTTTTTTGTGATTTTGAAAGATGAGTCTCATCACATAGAAAAAACATAGACATTTTGTAAATCCATGGTGCTATGGAATCATCTATATAGTATGTTCTGAAATGGCGCTATTGATTTTGCAGAATGCTACGGAATCTCCTAGCTAAATTAACAGTGGCGCTATCGATTCTGCAGAACAATTTCAACAGTGGTGCTACCGAATCTGCATAACCATTTGATGGATGGCGCTAGCAAATTTGCAGAGCTACACAAAATTGGCACTATGAAATATTCAGTGTTGTTTTGGAGGAGGCGCTATGAAATTTGTAGACTTGTTTTGCAAAGGGTGCTATAGAAATGGATACCAAATGCACTACTAAATGGTGCTATGAACTGGCCCTTGCAGTCGAAGGATTCAGATTCATGACTCCTTCTTGATTGTTGATGATATGGAGAGAAGCAAGGATCACAGGTGGAAGCATGGAGGCATCATAGGACTACTTGAAGACACTTGGCCCTGAAAATGAATGTGCCTAAGCAAGGAGACATGCCATTTAATTCTTGTTGGAATGGTCTTCGACATGGCTCCTAAATTGTAGTAGTTTGTTAAAATCTATTAGCACAGGTGTTAGAATTTTAGTTGTTTTGAAGAATCCTAGGTTGAGAAGCCCAGCTCGCACCTCTAGTTGTTTCCTTTCCTCTTTTGATTATAAATACATATTTTAAATTATTAGATAGGTTCGAATGGTTGAGCAAGGCTCCCTATTTGTAATATTTTTGACTAAGTAGACTGTTCTCTGGTTATGTATTGGACTTGAGACTTTTTTATTAATAAAAGTCAATTTCTCTTTTTATCATCTTATTTCCTCTTATACTAAATTACTCATGATTGGATGATTCATATGAGAGTTTTATGGTTGTGTTATGATGAATGTTTGATTATAATACTGCTATGATGTTCTTCAGTGTTCTTTAACTTTAAATTCAAGAAGTTCTGGTGTTTGCATTTTGCTTCCTTTGGTTGCTTGAAGACCCGGTGTCAATAGAAGAACTTTACACCTCCCTCATTAAGTCTTCCTCCTATCCACTTTCACTTCAAATCACTGACTGAAGCTAATCAATACCTCATTTAATTATGCATGCTAGCCCATATTTCCGAGTTAAAACATTATTACTCTGATTTTTGTCCATTTGACCTTTAATAACTCATTTACATTTATACATATTTTGATGGGTACTGAGCTTATCCTCTTTGAAATATGAGGGTGATTCTCAGTGCTAACATTTTTGGTGCCATTGTCGAGGAACGAATTGAAGACATTTCCCTGGGATTGAACGACAAAGCAATATTGATTCTGAAGGTGCATTAGAAATCAATACATTGAATATTGCAGCTTGCACCTCGTGACTCCACTGTTTCAGTTGTGGCTCCCAAAGATAGACACACGAGGTCTACTCCACATATACCTTTGGCAACACCTAAAGTTGACCCAGAGAAGATTCTCAAAAAAGGAAAGGATTCTCAAGAAGGCTTTTCAGCTCCCATACCAGGTTCTTCTGGTCATTCATATGATTCTACTTTTTATACTTCAGTAGCCATATCTAACCCTCTTATTTTACCTTCTACTGAAGTTTCTAGAAGTTTAGATTTTGAAAATTTCCCTGTTGAATATTCATGTTTTATCCCTCAATTCAAAGAAGAAAGTTTTGAAACCCTTTTTCCCCTTGATATTGTAAATTTGTTTAGACTCGAGAGTCTTGAATATTTTCCCACTTAAAGTTTTCCTACTCCCCCTCCTATCAAAGTTATTGAGACTAAAAAAGAGGAAACCTCTTTTCCATATGACCCTATTTCATTTTCTGCAAGGGTCAAACTCTTCCTTTGAAATATGAAACCTCTCCATCCAAGTTACCTCGTTCCTCTCAAACCCAAACTATAGTTGCAACTATAAAAGCTCCATCTCCCCCTTGTTCTCCTACAATTCACAACCCAATGGCACGTGCAAATATTCCTAGAAATAGGATGGCTGCATAGTGGATGCTAGGTATGCCCCTCTTATTTTACCTCAGCCTATTAATGTTCTCCCAGCTAGAGACTACCTTAAGTACATTCCCAATTTTACTGGGGAGGAAGACACAATTGCAGAAGAACACTTTGCAACCTTTTATAGTTATGCAAATAATCTTAACATTGAAAATGAAGATGTATGGATGAGAGTATTTGTACAAAGCCTTGATGGTAAGGCTAGAAAATGGTTTAGGGGTTTGAATCCTGTATCTATTGCTAGGATTGAAGCTTTGGATGATGCCTTCTTGAGGCATTAGGGGGATAAAACGAATTTCCTTTATTATATTACATAATTTGGATCAGTTACGAGGAAAGATGGGGAATCTATTTCTGACTTCTCTAAGAGATTCAATAAAATGTACAACAACATTCCACTAAAATCAAGCCTACTAAAACCTTTGCCAAGATTACCTATGCCAGTGCTTTTGGAACCTGCATTCTGCCTCCTATTGAGAGAACAAATATCTACCTCTTTATCCCATATGTAAGATGCAGCCTTAGAAGTAGAATCCATTATATTGGTAACTGAAAAACTTAGGGGAAAGTCTGATAGGGACAGAAGGAAAGGTAGGGATAAAGCTTCAACCTTTGAATCTCCTTTTATCCACCCTCAGGTTGATGAACTTGCAAAATTGGTAAAATCACTTTCTGTTGAAATGGAGAAGTTGAAGCTTGAAGGAAAACAAAACACAGAATGATGACAATAGAGGTAATTTCAGAAGACCAAATAATGCCCCTCGGTTCCTCCAAAGAGATCCAAGAAATAGGGATAGGGATGATAAAAAGATTTAAACCCCTCTCCAAAAAAACATTGTTGTTGATGAAGAAGAAGGAGAGGATGAAGAAACTGATCCTGAAATTCATTGTCTTGGTGAAACCACTTCTTCTCCTCATTGATCCAATATGCATATGAGGAGTCTCTCATGGATAGTCAATTAAATGAATTGAGTAAAGGAGAGAAAACAAATGGCAGTCCTAATAGATACAACCTAAGGTCCAAAAAGAAAGAGGGAAAGACTAACACTTCTGATCAACCCACTAAAACAAAACATTATGATAAGGTTGTGGTAGCTAGCAATAAAGGAAAAGATGTGCAAAGCCCTCAAACATTGGTTAAGAGCCTTGCCTCAGAAGTTAAATAAATTCTGAAATCCCCATCCCCCTTTAGCTTTGAAAATGAAATTCAAAATATCAAAATCCCTGTACCTTTTTTGGAGCTGATAAAGAATGAGGAATTTAAAAGATAAATTTCTAAAATGCTGCAGCCCGGGATTTCTTCTAATTCCACAGATTCAGTTAACCTTCAAGATGAAAAACCATTTGTTATCCTAGGACCTTTGGTAGAATATAGAGATGATTCATCCCCTCCTTTCTATACATCCTTGAACATTCATGATAAAGTGTTGCACAACTGCTTGATGGACTCAGGGGAATCTCACAATCTCATGCCTAAAACATTCATGGATGAGCTTGGGTTAGAAATTACAAAAACCTACCATGACTTATACTCTTTTGAATCTAGGAAATTGAAGTGTCTTGGGGTTATCAAAGATCTAGTTGTGACCTTGTTTCAGTTTCCCATGAAAAGTGTGGTCATGGATATTGTTGTGGCTGATGTACCCCCTAAGTTTGGGATGCTCTTGTCAATATATTGGATAAAAAGACCAGGGGGAACCTTGCAGATGGACCTTTCATTTGCCACCATTCCTGTGTTTGGGGGAGAACATATAAGGCTTTATAAGAAGGCTCAATTAGCTTACATCATCAATCATGAAGAAAATACCACCAACCATCCTATATTTTCACTTGATATTGCTTTTGGATCTAGTATATTGCAGCTCACCAATGCTCCTCAACCTCCTACTGAAATAAGAAAACAGTCCATTACCTCTTGTGAAGACTCTCTTCCTAATACCTATGTTTAGAAGATGTTTTTTTATGGGGCTTCTTCTAAATAAGGTGTTGGTGTCGGGGTAGTATTTATTTCCCCTACTCAAGAGATCATTTCTTTATCCTACAAGCTTGAATTTGAAACTACAAAAAATGTGGCAGAATATGAGGCTCTTCTTTTGGGTTTGAAGGTTGCCAAAGACATGAGGATTGAAGAGCTAGGAGTGTTTGGAGATGATGAATTAATTGTCCATCAAATAAAAAATCTATATCAAGCTAAACACCCTAGGTTAAGGACTTGTAGAAATGAAGTTTGGGATCTTGTTGATAGTTTCTTCCTAGCTTTTAATATCTCATTTGTTCCAAGAGAGGAGAACAATATGGTGGATTCCTTGGTTTTTTCAACAAGTAATTTCAGAGTTCCTTTTCCCCATAAAATAAAATATGACGTGGAAGTGAAGTATAGACCCTATATACCTGACAATGTAAAAAACTGGAAGGTTTTTGAGGATGATCTTGAAATAAAAAAAGATTTCTTGAGACTGTGGATGAGTTTTCTGCCTTACATATTGATCAAGATTATGACACTAAAAAAATCCCTCATGCTGATGTTTTTCTAAATAAAATTGTTGACCATCATATTGTTCATTTGCATAGTAACCATATTCCAAAAGGGCTAGTTCCTTTGGAGAGATTGTTTGATAGAAATGACATTGTTGTGAAGCTTAATGGTTCAATTGAAAATGATGATGTGACTAAATGCAATTTAGGTATAGAGGAAGATCCAAAGTATGTTAAGTTGTCTAGCGGCTTGTCAAAATAAAAAATGGTTGAATATGTTAAGCTCTTAATGTCAGTGTTTCATGGAAACCTTCACAAGAGATCTAGCTAAAGCAAGTACAAACAAATCTTATCAAGAAAGGAAGAGAGATTCAATATGGGAGAATGAGAAAATATATTTCACAGTACTCCAATGAGATGATGATTGATACATAAATCATGATCAATATGATACAATGAATGAGTGGAATACACTCGTATATAGGGAAAAGCATTCCATAATTAATAAAAGCAATAAAACAATTATCTTTCATTAGGAATGCATGCATGCATAATAGTGATGGTAAAAATAGAAAGTCTAAAATAGAACTAGTCAGTTAACTCCCACTGAACTAGTGTGTCGAAAATAGAAATTTCTCCAACACCCCCCCTGAACATCACTATGGAGTAAAAAATGAGTCTCGACTATTAGGCCATTTTAGGTACTCATGTACAATGTAACTAATGAACACTAAATAAAAGTGAGGAAAGAGGGAAAACCACGTGGGAACAACCCCCCCCCCCTCAAAAGATAATGTATTAAAAGAAGAAAATAATAGCTACTAGACAACTGTGTTCTTCACTACAAGACAATCCCGCAAATACTAAAACTTCTACTCATTGAAAGTCTTCGTGAAGATGTAGAAATATTTATGGATCTGATGAATTCCTTTGGAAACCTGTCGGGCCTTGTACTTCTTGATCCTGTGGACCCATCTGCACCTGAAAATATTCATTTCCGGTGGATGTGGAACCAAATTCCAAGTCTGGTTCTATAGGAGTGAGTCATACTCCTTCTGCATGGGTGCTTGCCATAATGGATTTCCCACAACACTATTGTAGTTCTGTGGATCAATAGATTGAACCATATAACAATGCATGGACATCACAGGTTCTGAAGCTAAAAGTACATGAGAAGGCTCCTCATGCTGAGATTGAGTCATCCTCGAATCCAATGGATTCCCTGCAAAGTTGCTTGTTCCTGAAGTGTGGTCTATGCCTTCTTTGGCATCTGTTGAAGTTTCGACGCTGGCTTCTTATCTGGTTGTACTACCTACTTATTTCCATGTATAGAATTTGAGTGCATGGAATCATCTCTCATGTCTGTAACTGATGGAAGAACAAGAGTATATGCATGTTTCACTGGAGGTACATGTAAAGTAGTCTCCTTATGTGCAAGTAGAATAGAGGATTCATCGTCAGAAAAATTAGTGAATTTATACAACCTTGACTTGTGATCTACCTCACCAATTGCCATAATGGAATTGTCATGCATGTCAATTATTGAAACTAAATCTGATGTAAATTCAACCTTTTTACCTTTCTGATTGATCTGATAAATTGATATTAGATTCATATAAATATTTGGAACATGTAGAACATTCTCAAAATTTCCATTGTGGAGTTCCACTTTCCCTTTTCCTGCTACTTCTACTGAAGTATCATCCCCCATGAGAATAGGGGGTCTTGATCATGGACTCAAGGAAGATAACACTTCCTCTTTTGATGCCATATGATGGGATGCACCAGAATCTATAATCCATGAATCAGATGAGGAATTAATTGCAACAAGAGTATGATTATTACCTTTCTTAGGAGCACGATCTTCTTCCTTGTACTTCTTGAATCCCTCTAGAATGAAGTTTCCAAGGTTATTCTGCTGAAGTGCCTGTGCCATAAGATCGATATGTTTCTTCATGCATGTGGATTCTTCATGATTTAGTTTACTGTAGTAAGTGCATTGGTTTCCCTTCTTCTTCTTCTTGGAATCTGAAGAGTCTTTGGAACCTGAAGAATCATTAAAGGGTTTGGAATATCCCTCCTTCCTGTTCTGTTTGAATGACCCTTTTCCATCATGCATGGTGAGTGCATGTGTTTTTGGATATTTCATGAGGCCCATCTGTATGAGTTTTGTCTACTCTTGTGTAAGAGACTTAATGAACTGAGCCAACGTAGGCATTTTTCAATTTGTTCCAAAAAGACATCTGCTAGAATGGAAATTGGAGACATATACAACGTACTATGGTCCTAGCTTGGAAAAGATTGTTAGAATAAGTTGTTTCTTTTGTGTAGACTTATCAATACCACATTCACCCAAGCTCAATAGAAAATATTTAAATTAAGTAAAAAAATCTTGTATATTATCAAAACTTTTAGGATTTAAGGTATTCAACTCTACCTCAAGCATATGACCTCACATCTCATCCTTCTTTCCAACGAGTCCTTCCAAGGTGGTCTAGATCTCATTTGGAGTCTTGCACGTGGCAATATGAAACCACAAATCAGTGGATATTAACTCAAGAAGTAGTCATGTGGCCTCATCCTTAATATTTTCCTATCTCATCTTCTCAATCACTGATGTAGGTTCTGTTTCTGTTGCCATCGTCAAATTATATAGTCTTTTTCTTTTGAGTTGGAATGTCGCCTTGGGCTCCCAATCAAAATGATTGTATGGTGTGAGGATTACCACCAATTTTGACTATATAATAGTTGTCATATCCATCTCTCCCACTGTTTCTAAGAACCCCTAAAAATTTACTCTCAATCTGCAAGTGAAAAATTAAGAAATTAAGAATTCGTATCAGTTTTAAGAGATGATCTTGTGGCTTAATTTCTGCGCAAACGGTGAGGAATCTCGCCAAACTATTGAAAAATCACTTCCAAAATGGGTCGATTTACTTTCTTCGCGGGTCGTTTTCTCAAAAACTTAATATTTTTTGGAGCAATCACTGTAGAAAGGTACGACCACAGATTCATATCAGTTTTAGGAGGCTATCTTGTGGCTTAATTTCTAAGAAAACGGTGAAGAATCTCACCAAACGGTTGAAAAACCACTTCCAAAATGGGTCGATTTACTTTCAATGAGGGTCGTTTCCTCAAAAACGTAATATTTTTGGAGGAATAACTGCTAAAAGGGACGACCACGGATTTAGCTCGCTGAAACTTCGATTTTCCTTATTCTTTGGCTTGTCTAGCTTGATCCAAGCAACATAGCTTTGATACCATGTCAGTGTTTCATGGAAACCTACACAGGAGATATAGCTAAAGCAATTACAAACAAATCTTATCAAGAAAGGAAGAGAGATTCAATATGGAAGAATGATAAAAGATATTCACACTACTCCAATGAGCTGATGATTGATACATAAATCATGATCAATATGATACAATGAATGAGTGGAATACACTCATATATAGGGAAAAACATTCCATAATTAAGAAAAACAATCAAGCAATTAGTTTTCCTTAGGAATGCATGCATGCATAATAGTGATGGTTAAAATAGAAAGTCTAAAATAGAACTAGTCAGTTAACTCCCACTGAACTAGTGTGTCGAAAATAAAAGTTTCTCCAACACTTAAAAGAGTTTTCTGATGTGTTTGCCTGGAAATATGAATATTTGAAAACATATGACACAAGCATCATTGAACATAAGATACCTTTGAAAGAGGATACCAAGCCATTTAGGCAGAAACTCAGAAAAATAAATCATATGTTGTTGTCTATTATGGAAAAGGAAGTAAAAATGATTTTGGATGCCAAGATTATCATTCCTTTGAGATACTTTGAATGGGTGTCTAACTTGGTGCCAGTGAGAAATAAGAATGGGGAAATTATACTTTGTGTCGGTTTCAGAAATTTGAATAAAATCTCCAAGAAAGATAATTACCCCTTACCAAAGATGGAGCACATATTGCAGAGGGTGACAGGTTCATCTAGGATGTCTATGATTGATGGATTTTCTGGCTACAATCAGATCTTTGGCTTGCCTGAAGATAGAGAGAAGACAACCTTCACTAGTCCTTGGGGCACATTCATGTATGCCAAAATTCCCTTTAGATTCATGAATGTAGGAGCAACCTTTCAGTGAGCCATGGACATTGCCTTTATTGGGGAGAAGAAAACATTTGTAGTTGTTACACATCAAAATTACTCACTTCAATGATGACCCATTGTCGTCATTACTAGTGTCACATTTTTGGTCACAAGTGTCGCAAACATCATACTGCCATATTTCCTATGTCGTGTCTCTAATGACATCATAAGGATACTTAAGGCACCTTCAAAGACTAGTTTTAGAAGTATAAATCATCTGATGAGGAGTAGAAAGATTTTTCCATTGAGAAAACCACTTAAAAATGAAGTTTGAAGAGCAACGCTCCCCTACCCACTGCCAGGGAGTGCTAGCGCTCCCTAACCCTCTTTGGGGGAGCGTTGTAGCACTCTAGACACCCTTATGGGGGAGCACTAGGGTTTTTTGAGGAAAATTTGGGTAGCGCTCCCCTACCTACTGTCAGGGAGCGTCAATGCTCTCTAACCCTCTTTTGGGGAGCATTGCAATGCTCTGTGTGTCCTTTTGGGGGAGCATTGGCCTGTTTAAGGGAATATTTGACTGTTGAGAAAATTAGAGGAAGATCCCCCTTATCTTGGAAATCAGTTGGATTCAAATACTGAGGTCAAAGATAGATCTTAGGGTGGATCCACAACTGATGGAGAAGGATCCTCAGCCTATCCCAAGAATCTCTTAGGTGGTTGGGCCTCTCCAAGATTATATAAGGAGGCATTCTCATGGTGAAAGGTACATGGAGAAATAGAGATATACCAAACTTATGATCTCATAAGGAAGGTATCGGTGAAGCATAGGCATTGTATTGGTGGATCATTTGAGCAAAGGGTTGGACAAGGAGAACTAGGAGAGGCTGTTGCACCTTCATCAAAGGTCTGTAAGTATTTTTTGTTGTTCTCATTAGTATATATATATGTGCTTGGCTTGTTTCTTTCAAGGTTGTGTATGTCTACATGCTACATGAACTTGTCTTTCATAGATAGATCTAGTTTTGGATTAATCATGGTAGAATAGGAAGTTTTTTTGTCTTTTTTGTTATTGATTTGCAGGACTAGTCGAGGAGCTTGGAGATTAGAGCTCAACTCAGACTGGAACAAGGAAAAACATTGAAAAAGGTACATAATTCTTATTCCTTTTCTCTATTTGATTGAATTAGCTAGGTTTAAAAGGATGTCAGTGGCCAATGTTAGCACCTTTCTGTCTTGGTCATAGAGGTCTAGTATCTAAGAGGAAATCCACTTGTCCGCAGGGGGATTATCCTGTAACATAAATTGGTGACTCCACTGGGGATGTGAAATTTCATTTTTAGGTTCCTTCCTTGGTCTTGTCCCTACCTTTTTCCCACCTTTCAGATCACTTTTTCTATTTTTTTATGATCCATTAGCCTTCTCCTACCTTCACTAGCATTTTCACCATTTTTTATGCATTCTGGGTGAATTGTTTGCAATTTTTTGGCTATTTTTTTGAGTTTTTGGGAGCATCAATGCCCTCCCCTAGGCCATACCAGAGCACTGATATTTTTCCAGTGCTCTCCCACAGTTTTTTAGGGAGAATTGCAATGCTCTGTCCCCTTGAGACAGGGAGCACTAGTTTATGTTTTTGAGGTTTTTTGTCGTTTTCTTCTCAGATTTTTTCAGCATGTTTTGTGGAAGTCTTTACCCAGTATTTGTGGATGGTTTGTGAAGTTCTTTAGGTTTATATTTGATGCTTATCACTCCATATTTTCTTTATTGGAGCTTGAAACCTTTTTCAGAAATGTGAAATTGTCTTTTCTAGCTGCTTGTTTTGTCGAGACAATTTTGAGTGGTTTCTCTTTTTTTCTATCATTTCTTGGATTTTTCTTCGCATTTTATTGTGTTCCTTGAATGCTTGATTGGTTGTAGAATCCTTGATGGTGTTCTTTCTTGTTAGAAAAATTTTCTACTTGTTTTCTTTCATACCTCACTGCATTGAGTGCATGCTTTTTTGTAGCCCTTTTGCTTCATGTCTTTTGCATCTCCATAGGACTCTTTCTCCTAATTGAAAGTAGTGGGGAATTGAAGGTTTTGTATTTAATTTTTGTATACACGATAATCAAACAAAGAAGATAAATGAATTCTTTTTTTTGGGTAGTGAAACTAGCTTGCATTTGAAGTAGCGAAATTGCATGTTTTTTGGTATTTTGGGACATTGTGCATATGGAATGATGAATGTTTTATCCTTATCATAGCATAGCTTTCATCAAAATGAAAAGATTGCATATTCATCTCTTTGCATAAGTTCCGAGTTGGTCAAAATACCATATTGTCCACACCATTTTCCTTTTGAGTAACAACAGCCTTAAAAATCAAGCGCTAAACTAAAATTGATTAGACATTTTTACATTTTATGGTAGCAAACCTACATTAGATTAGTTGTAGGGATTTGGAATAGGTGTGAAAGATAACTTTCCAAATTTGCAAACAAACATAGGATCTGTGTTAGGGAGCAGTGAAATCCAATTGCTACATTTTGTCCTAGGAATTCCTTCTCACACAAGGGTCAAACCTGAGGTCGCATTGAGACTAGCAAAGTTACTCACCCTTCTTTGTTGGTCTTGGTGTGGAGATTGCGCATATTATGGGGGTCGCTTGAAGGTATACCCACAATTATGAGTGGAAGTATTTCAAGTTGATTTTGGGCTAGATACCCTGCCCTTGCGCGTAGATCAGACTGCCGACTGTTTCCCCAGGCATCACTGTTGTAATTGGTAACCTTAGTGGCCTATCTCTTTAGGGTCTTTACACAAGGTGACTGTGGAGGGGAAAACATTCACAGTACCTAGAATACACGTTGGCCAAACTCACTTGAGCTCCTTGGAGGGTAAATCCACAATTACTGTGAGGAAGCTTGCACCAGGGTGTAAGTCCGTTAAGCAGGTCATAAACGTAACTTTTCCACCTGCTCTATCTCATCCCCTTCTTACTTTATTACCGTGACGTTGGATTTCATCACCAACTAGTGTGCTCATTGTGAGAAGGTTTTGGTTGATTGCTTTCTTACTATATTTTTAGTGCGTGCTATTTGTTTTCCCTAGCAGAATCTAGGTTGGATCTTTATTTTTTATGGCGTCAGTTCCTGGAATGAAAAATGAAGGAACCCCTTTTCCAGGGGAAACCTTTTGTTTTTCCTTCTTATGGAAATGTTGGTCCTCCTTACATCACTACTTTGAGACTTCCAGGTCTCACAATTGGGTTACCGGTATGGTTTTTTTCCACTTCAGTGATCTCAAATGTAGGCGCTTCAGATGTAAGCACACCACCCACACATCAACCTCATGTCAAACTTTCTCCTTCTTCACCTGTCAGGTTTCCTTCCATTTCTCCTTCTTCGCCTAGTGAAAGATTTAAAGCGAGTAACCATATTGATAAGAAGAAGAAGAAACATAAAGAGAAGAAGAAGAACCAGAAAGGGACCAAGCCTCCAAATACATCAAATGTTGGATCCAAGCAACCATTTATTGTTAATCGTACTGGGAGTGTTCGTGAGGTCGATAAGACAACAATAAAGAATCTGAAACCCAAATTCCCTTACAGTCTTTGTAAGGATGACCATTTTCTGAGGGATTTACCTAGTATTCCCAAGGTCTTAGAAATTTGGTCCTCCACATCATCGACCCATACTGGACATGATGGTGATGTCCCACCAACTAGTGACGTTAAGGTTGGTAAGAATAAGACAACTGTCAAATTTACTTGCATATTATGCAAAGGTGATCATTACTCTCACCTTTGTCCTCGTATGGATGAGGCTTCCTCTCTTTTGGAAAAGATTCAAGTTCCAAATGGTTATCGTAAGTTTTCCCCCAACCCATCGTTATTTGATAGAATGGTCAATCCTGTTCCATTACCGACTAGTCTGGTTGATCAGGTGGTCAATCTAGTTTCATCTTCGGTTGAACCACTAGCCAAAGTAGTTGATCCAGTTTCTTCATCGATCAACCCCACTTTTAATCCGAAAAGTAAAACCCAAGTGATTGATTCAGTCCCGCCATCGATCGATCCCACTCCTCCATTGAGGAGTGCCAAAGTGGTTGCTCCGGTTACTTCATTGGTCAGTCCCACCCTACATCTAAAGAGTGACAACATGGTCAATCCCACTCCTCCTCTGATGAGTGCCAAAGTGGTTGCTCTGGTTACTTCATCAGTCAATCCCACTCCTCCTCTAAAGAGTTCCAAAGTGGTTGATATGGTTCCGCCATCGGTTGATCCCACTCCTCTATTGAGGAGTGCCAAAGTGGTTGCTCTGGTTAGATCATCGGTCAATCCCACTCCTCCTATGAAGAGTGCCAAAGTGGTTGATCTGATTCCATCATCGGTCTATCCTACTCTCCCTCTAGAGAGTAAACCATATTCTGCCCACGTTTTTCTCATTGATACAAAATCTACCGTGTTGAGGGGCATTCCTCCTTCTCCCGCGAAACCCCCTCCAAGTAATGAGACCATCCTTTTTTATTGGGGTGTGTTAACTGGACCTTGTCTTCCCTCTCACATTCCTTTCAATATTACAGTACATGTTTATGGTCGGGTCGTTCCTCAGAAACTGATAGATGAAGGTTCATCTATTAGTATTTTGTCCTCTATTGCTTGGCAAGATTTAGGTTGTCCTCAGCTTGTGTCGGTTACCCAGACTATGTTCTCTTTTAACAGAAGAACCAGTCACCCTTTAGGGATCCTTCCCCAGTTTCCTGTAACTTTGGGAGGGAAAATTGTCTTTATTGATGTTATGGCAGTCCAAGACCCCTTGGATTTCGATTTACTCCTTAGGCAAGATTATGTCTATGCCATGAAAGCTATTGTGTCCAATTTTTTTCTTTTGATATATTTTCTGCACAATGGAAGAATGGTGACTATTGATCAAATTTTGTTTGTTGGCCCTGACTTGACCATCAACCCAATGAACTCCCTAAATGGTTCTTATATGCAGTTGGTATCACCCCTGCCATAGGTTAATCATGTGGTGTTGTCTCCCATGACTTCAACTTCCAATGAATTGGATACGATAGTTGACATGGTGATCTCTTCGATAGGGCTATTGGAGCCTAATCTCCTTACCCCTGCCGCGACCCTCGACATGTGTGCCTTCCAGAGAATTATTCTTCCATCCAGTGAAGATCTCTTGGAAGCCATGACTGAGTTTTATCCCTTGACATGGTGTCCTTCCATAGCGTTATCCTCTTGGAAGCCATGATCAAGAAGAGTCCATGAGAATAGTTTCTCTTCTCTATGGAAAGTTCGTTAAAAATGAAACATAGGTCTTGAGCATAGTTTCCCTCTTTGTAGCAAGCTCATTAAAAAATGAAACAAAAATCTGGCAATTGAACCCAGAGCCTTGAGCATAGTTCTTTTCCAGTGTCAAGCTCGTTAAAAAATGAATTAGTCACCTCTCCCTTCGAGTTGAGTCTTTCGTTAGGTCTCATTTTTTAACCTTCATTTCATCCACCCGTATCCTTTTTCTCCATCTAGTACAAAAATTGGTGACAACCACAAAGTCAGTGAATGAATTGAAGCTTGGGGGGACATGTCTCCAACCTTCTGGAGTTATGCCACTAGATTTTCAAGCTAGGGGAAGAGTACCAACCATCCATGGGTATCCCTACCTTTGGAAATTAAGTTGGGAATTTACAAGCATACTTTAATTTTGTTTCAAGCTTGTCTAAAAATGAAACCAATATCGAGCATAGTCTTAGTTCGTTCTCATGCTCAGAAAAACATAAGAACGCAACCGAGTAAAATTTTATCTCTTTCTCGGACTCGCATGGATACATGAAAAAGGAACCCCCTGGAGTCATCTTTAAGCTCTTTTCAGACTCTCTAAATGTGAAAAGATTGTCGAGTGATCTTGCTTCCTTTCCCACTTGTTAAAAGGTTTGAAAGGGAGTCTTTCGAGTGATAATTTATCTCTTTTTCATCCTCGCGAGACTAACATTACGAAAAAAGGACAACCCTGGAGTCATCTTTAAGTTCTTTTCATATTCTCTAAACATGGAAAATCACCGATTTTACCTTCTTTGGACTCGTTAAACAATCATACATTGAAGGGCCCATATGGGACCGAACCCTTACTTCTTCCAGTTCATTAAACAAAGGAAGAGGGACTTACTGAAGGTGAGTTATATTGAGCATGTGTTACCCTTCTCGAGCTCGTTAAATAAAAAAGAGGTACTTGTCTATCTAGATGGGGGAAAAATTGAAGGAAGCAAGCCAAGCAGTTTTTGGGAACATTACAGGTCACTCTTACGATCACCCTTGAACATGACACTTTGTCTTTGCATACATTATAATCCACTGAACCTCTGCACTGAACCAATCCTCTGAGTTTCTTTACTCCTTTGGGTCACCCGAATAAATTCACAGTATCCACTGCATCATCATGTTTTGGTCCATGTCATGTTTCTGCTGTTGTGCCTCAGTGTTCAAGGGAAGTATCTACCTCGAGAGTCAACCATAAAAAATATCCTGTTTCAATACCCGTGTCAATCCATGTTCATTTGATCTACCAATTTACATCTCTATGTCAATTTCGTTTCGTTGATGGGGGATACATCAATGCCCTCCTACGACGAGTCTATTCCTCTCGACCTCAACACATTATCTGGGAACTAGACTTAGAAACTAGTTAGTACCTTGGGACCTGCATGCCTCAATGGCATGCCTCCTCACTTCCGATAATGGGTTTACATCATTGACCCTTGATCGGTTGACTCCATGAATGTTTGAATTCATCTCATATATTAACATTCGCTAGAATGTACTAAGGTACCTTGGGAATCATTGACATCAATGGTGATTTCCCTTTCACTTGTTAGCAGTTTACCTCATTGACCGATAATCAAGTGGTTTCTTCCATGTTCGACATTAGGACATTTATTCACATGGTTAGATTTGTACTACATCGGGATCGGTAAGAAGACCTTGGGTTGAGTGATCACTCTGATATGTACTTTTCCCAGGCTGCGACGAGGTTTCTCTTGAATATTGACACATATATTTTCACATAGATCCACTTTGTATTGTTCTGTGGCTATGTCTTGTCGTCTCGTAGATCCACTTTGTATTTTTTGTGGCTACGATCAGTTCATGTCATGGAAGTATAGATCCACATTGTATATTTGGTGGCTATACTTTTTGTTAATATAATTATGGATCCGCAGTGTATTTTATGGTGGCCATACCTTGAAAGTAGTTATCACTCAAGCATAGGTATGCCTACCTTGGGTTTGAAACATGTCATAATATTTGTTGATGGTTGTGTGCAGATTCTACTAGGTTCTCTGTGTCCATACCCTTGCTCTAAAAAGTCTACAAAGTACTTCAATCATTAGTTTCCATCTTTTGATTTCGCACTTTGGGGGGAAATTTGTTACACATCAAAATTACTCACTTCAATGATGACCCATTGTCGTCATTACTAGTGTCGCATTTTTGGTCACAAGTGTCACAAACATCATACTGTCATCTTTTCTATGTCGTGTCTCTAACGACATCATAAGGACACTTAAGACACCTTCAAAGATTGGTTTTAGAAGGAGAAATTGTCTGATGAGGAGTACAAATATTTTTCCATTGAGAAAACCACTTAAAAATGAAGTTTGAAGAGCAACGCTCCCCTACCCACTGCCAGGGAGTGCTAGCACTCCCTAACCCTCTTTGGGGAAGCCTTGTATCACTCTAGACACCCTTCTCGGGGAGTGCTAGGGTTTTTTGAGGACAATTTGGGTAGCTCTCCCCTACCTACTGTCAAGGAGTGCAAACTCTCCCTAACCCTCTTTGGGGGAGCATTGCAATGCTCCGTGTGCCCTTTTGGGGAGGTGATGGTCTGTTTAAGGGAATCTTTGACTATTGAGAAAATTAGGGGAAGATCCCCCTTATCTTGGAAATCAGTTGGATTCAAATATTGAGGTCAAAACGCAATCTTAGGGAGAATCCACAACTGATGGAGAAGGATCCTCAACCTATCCCAAGAATCTCTTAGGTGGTTGGGCCTCTCCAAGATTATATAAGGAGGCCTTCTCATGGTGAATGGTACATGGAGAAATAGAGAGATACCAAACTTATGATCTCATAAGGAAGGTATCAGTGAAGGATAGGAATTCTATTGGTGGATCATTTGAGCAAAGGGTTGGACAAGGAGAACTGGGAGACGCTGCTTCACCTTCATCAAAGTTCTGTAAGTATTATCTGTTGTTCTCATTAATATATATATGTGCTTGGCCTATTTCTTTCAAGTTTGTGTATGTCTACATGCTACATGAACTTTTCTTTCATAGATAGATCTAGTTTTGGATTAATCATGGTAGAATAAGAAGTTGTTTTGTCTTTGTTGTTATTGATTTGCAGGACTTGTCGAGGAGCTTGGATATTGGAGCTCAACTCGGACTAGAACAAGGAAAAACATCGAAAAAGGTACATACATCTTCTTCCTTTTCTCTATTTGATTGACTTAGCTAGGTTTACAAGGACGTCAGTGACCAACGTTAGCACCTTTTTGTCTTGGTCATAGGGGTCTATTATCCAAGAGGAAATCAACTTGTTCAGAGGGGGATTCTCCTATAATAGTAGTCATCTATTTAGATGACATCACAGTGTTCTCACAATCTGATAAAGAACATTATCCTCATTTGAATTTTTTTTTCTTGAAATGCAGAAAGTTTGGTCTCTCTCTCAATCCTAAAAATTCTTTGTTTTCTATGAAGGAGGGGAAGTTGTTGGAGCACATTGTATTAGTTGAAGGGGTAAGAATTGATTCAAGAAGAGTAGAATCCATCCAGACCTTGTCTCTCCCTAGATCTAAGAAAGAAGTTCAACCTTTCTTGGGGAAAATCAATTTTTTAAGAAGGTTCATTTTAAATTTTGTTGAATTGGTAAAGTACATTACAATGATGCTTAGGAAAGGAAATGAGTTTAAATGGAATACTGTGTCTCGAGATTCTTTTGATAAAATAAAAAAGTCTTTGACTGAAGTACCTATGCTCATCATCCCTGACTACTCCAAGGACTTTCATATATTTTCTTTTTCTTCATTTGACACAGTAGCCGTTGTTTTATTGCAGAAAAATGAAGAAGGGTTAGACCATCCTATTTCCTTTTTCAGCAGGGCATTGAGGGATGCAAAAATTAAATATGATATCATGGAAAAGCATGCTTATGCTTTGATCAAATCCATCAAGGCTTTCAGAGTATATGTTTTTCATTCAAAAGTTGTTGCATATGTCCCTTCAGCCTCAGTGAAAGAGATACTTATCCAGCCTGACATAGCTGTGAGGAGAAGCAATTGGATTGTCAAAATTCTGGAATTTGACCTTGAAATAAAGCCCACTAAATTGGTTAAAGGCCAAGGTTTAGCTAGGTTGTTGGCTAAATCAAATTGAAAATATTTGGGGGTTAATTTAATAAACATTAACTCATAAAATCAACAAGTTGAGTTGTCTAATAAATATTCTCAAGTCAGCCCAAAGTTGGAAGTATGCACTTGGTATAAGGATATCATATATTTTTTTGCAGAAGTTGCAATCTCTTGATGGTCTGGAAAGGAAAAATGTAAGATTTTTGAAGCTTAAAGAAATCATACATTGTCTTATTGACCAATTTTTGTATTGGAAATATCCTCTAGGAGCGCTTTTGAGGTGTCTTGATCCACAAGAGACCCAAAAGGTTATGACCGATTTTCATGATAGTTTATGCGGGGGCCATCACTTCTGGAGAACCACAGCCTATAAAATCCTTAGAGCTAGTTATTTTTGGCCTATCCTTTCTACTGATGTTTGTGAAAATATTAGAGCTTGTGTCAAGTTCCAAAATGTTTCTGGAAAGAAACAACTCAAATATTTTCCATTGAAGTCTGTGATAGATTCAAGACCTTTTCAACAATGGGGCCTAGACTTCATTGGGGAAATCCATCCTGCTTAAAGTGGTCAACATAGGTGGATTTTGAATGCCACTTATTACTTCACCAAGTGGATAGAATCCATCTCTACAAGAAATGCCTCCCACAAGGTAATCATTAGTTTTCTTGAGGATATCATGTCAAGATTTGGTTGTCCGAGCAAAAATGTTACTGATAATGTTGCATCTTTAAAGGTTGAACCATTGATCAAGTTTTGTGAACAATATGGGATTACATTGGTTCATTCTACTCCTTACTATCCCCAAGGAAATGGATTGGCATAATCCTCTAACAAGAACCTTCTAAAGATAATCAAGAGATTGTTAGAAGAAAACAAGAAAGCATGGGACTCAAAACTGAAACTTGCTTTGTGGGTTGATAGAGTTACAACAAAGAGATCACTTGGTGTCTCTCATTTTCATATTGTGTATGGGGTTGGGGATATCTTTCCTACTCAACTTGCCTTCCTCGTGGAAAAATTATTCCAGGACTACCAAGGAGAACCTGATGATATGGTCATAAGGATACAAAATCTAGTAGAAGTGAAGTAGACAAGGGAGCAACTACTGGACAAAGCACAGGACCATCACTAGAAGATCAAGCAATACTTTGACAAGAAGGTAAGCAAAGAAGATTTCCAACTAGGAGATCTAGTGCTCAAGTGGGATGCACCCAAGAAAGACAAAGGCAAACATGGTAAATTTGGATCCTTGTGGATTGGTCCCTTCAAGATTTCTAAGTTACTTTCAAATAACACTTATAAGTTGTAGAATTTGGAGGATTCTAAAGTTTTTTGTGGTCATGTCAATCGACACTTTTTGAAAAAGTATTTTTCTTAAGCCATAAGTGGATTTCCATTCATTGTAAATATCATTTTTGTTTTATTTCTGATTGAATAAGTGACCCCATAGCCCTAGGATAAGGCACTGAAGGTGCTTGTTCTTGGCAGCTCACAGGGAGCATGCCATCCCCTGTGGAGCCAATGTTATCACATGAAATTGCCTTGGGTATTTTATGCCTTGGTTTTAAACTTTATCCCTTAGACTTTAGGCTTGCTTTATTTTTCCTTTTGTGATTTTCTTAGGTTAATAAAGACTTGGGTGTTGACTCACTTTTGGCCCACACATAGATTTTAAGCATAGGTTCATTTTATGGTTTATGTATTCGACTCACCTTTTGGATTGACACCAAGCATAATCGACTCCATGATCCTAATGACTTGACACATCACTCCATACACTCATAGTCATTATCCTTTCCATGTTTTCCCTATGTCTATTAAAGGGGGGTCAAATCAAA
Organism: Picea engelmannii; assembly: GCA_009831015.1. Classification (NCBI taxonomy): domain Eukaryota; kingdom Viridiplantae; phylum Streptophyta; class Pinopsida; order Pinales; family Pinaceae; genus Picea; species Picea engelmannii. The sequence continues at coordinate 302,912 of ML796586.1, forward strand.
TTTTGAAAAAGGTGTTGCCAACTCACTAGGAGTTTCCATAGCACACCTTTGTCCTATACTCTTTAACATAATTCGTTGTAATTAGTCAAGGTCATGATTTCTCTAGTTTTTAGTGCCCTTGTCATTAAAAGAGAATATTGAGATTTGTTCATTTATGAGCTTGCTAACTGTTTAAGCTTTTGAATTTTTCTCCCAATCTTGATGCTACTAAAATCACTAGTACAGACCAGTTACAGATTCTGCTATGAGATAGACTGCCAAAGCTCAATTGGAGGTTGAGGTAGATGTAGCAGTTCCCTATCTTGTTGCAGATCCTCCATTATCAGTCACAATCTCCAGGTATTATGTAAGTCCTTTCAATTGCATGGAAAAGTCTTAAGATACCCTTGCCTTGGATTTTGGTAGTTCCCAACGTTGCAGACTGCATCCTCTCTCATCCATTTGCACCTATAGCTCTTTTTCACATAATTTGCAACCATTTGCCACCTGGATTTTACCTATACTAGAGGTCAAGTCATTTTTCTTCTAAATATGGAATACTTGTTCAATCACTTGGCCCTTGTGTGCACACTGTGTTATAGAAAGTCGTTGCTAAAACTACGCTAGAGATCCCCTCTCTCATGTGATGTGTTTTACTTGGATTGGTCAGCGCTATCTTTTGTATTCAAAGACCCATGCATTAGCCTCTTCTGTTCATTGTATCATCATTCATTCATCCTAGGATATGCTGGCAGTGATTGGAAGAATTCCTTACCCTTTCAAAACTTTGATGACCATGATGTGGTGACACAAAACTAAGTAGTGCATCCCTGCCTTCGTTAACTTAGAGTTTCTTTCTCTCCATTTTAAAGAAAATCCATCAAATCAGTCTATTATTAATTCAAGGAGAGTTGGAGGAAAATCCTTGAGAGAGAGAGAGAGAAACAATTATCCTCTATCATTACTCATTGATCCATGCCTCTATTTGTTTCCTTTACCCCTCACTACACCACAACCTTTGATCCCTTTTTTATATCCATGGAGACACCTCAAAGGAAAAATTCTCACAAGGGAGGGAGTGTGGTCAGGACTGAACCTTTTGACATGCACCTATTTGACAATGAGCCAATGGTCAAAGAGGTTTTCCAAAGGGATGGTTTCCTCTCATTTTTCCAAAACATGCATAGGGGACACCCTGAAGTAGCAAGGAAGTTTTCAATACACTTTGATGACATTAAGAGTAAGGTGGGAAACCTTGAGTTTGAGGTATTTGAAGCCTCTATTGCAACAACCACTGGGATTCCTAATATTGGTGAGAGATGGTTCAAATCCATGATCCTTAATGTTTCCTTCTCCAAGGAATTCCTCAAACCAGACTATCTGAACAAGCAGTGTTTCACCAACAGGAACAAGCAGGAAGAGAAAAAGAAAACCCACTATTCAAGACAAAGAAGACCTCAATGAAATTGAAGAAGAAGATAGGGAGGTTCATCACTCTCCATAGAGAGATTTCTCACTTCCTCCTGCACCTGAATTGGAAGAAGTCCCTTCATCCACTAAAACCACAACCATGAGGGGAAAAAAATTGCATTTCCCTTCACTTGTTCCATCAGGTAAGATCATAATCAAGAAGCCTATTACTAGATCATCAACACTCAAGGAATCTGTTGAAGTAGAAGTCTTACCCAAGGCTTCAGTTCCAAGGAAAGAGAAATATAAGGGTAAAGGCATTGAGAAGCCTATTGAGGTGATAGACAGAGCCTCTATTCAACATAAAGATAATGGTAAAGCCACTTAGAAACCTATTGAGGTGATCAACATCAACACTCCACCTAGTAATCCCACTTTGAAAAGACTGATCAAACAACTCAAGGAGGCTAGGAAGGAGGTTGCTCATTTGAAAGAAGAAAGTTTGATTGGGAGAATCAAGATGAAGGAGCTCATGGATATATACAGTGAAACCCTTGATCTGGAAAAGTTTTTAGCAAGAAGAGTCCTGCCTCTCCATAGGCAACTTAAGAACCTCTACAGGAAAAACATAAGCTTTTAGTCCCAAAACAGAAAGCTCAAGGAGGAATTGCAACATTTTAAGGATGAACTGGCACAGAGGAACTTAAATTTTTAGGTAGAAGCTACAATTGAAAGAGATAAACCAACAGTTAAGAAGAGTACACCTGCAGTCAAGAGGAATATCCCTGTAAAGGAAAAAGATGTTGCTATGGCAGAGGGAAGTTCTCCTGCAACAAGGAGGAGTTCTAGATTGGTGAAGTAAGTTGGGGGATGACAAATCCATTTTTTTGGGTGGTCTCTTTTTTCAAGTGTAAGGTGATCAAGGACAATATATTTTTTCCACCTATATATTCATCTACAGACTCCTAGTCCATCAACTAAGCTTTTTGTGCTTTTGAAGGATACGTCTCGTCACATAGAAAAAACACAGACATTCTGTAGAGCCATGGCACTACAAAATCATCTGTATAGTATGTTCTACAATGGTACTACCGATTCTCTAGAAATATATGAAATCTCCTAGCTAAATTTAACAGTGGTGCTACCGATTCTGTAGAAGTGTTTCAACAATGGCACTACCAAATCTGCAGAACCATTTGATGGATGGTGCTACCTATTAATATTATGGTAGCTTGTGAAACCCTAATGTTGTCTCATTACCCCTTAATTGGGGCATATTATATTAGTAACTTTATTTTATTTATGTGGCTTTAGGCCATTAGTTGTAATTATACCTCCTAGTCTCCTATATATACCAAGGAGACATTTTCATTTTGAATCATCTTGTACTTGAACATCTAAGTGGGGTAAAAGGAGGTTTCCCCCTCGAAGAGGCTTATTATCTGAAATTATCTCTATTTCAAGGCGTTGAGTACTTTTCCTAAGGTTTTTCCATGCTATATTGATGTTTGGTTCTTAACATATGGTATAAGAGCTTAAGGTCTTGGGGTTTCGCTACTACATCTGAGACACTGTGGAATTTTCGCTATAACTATTTTTCTGCAATGTTTCAGAAGGAACCGCTTGGAGTATTTTTAGTAGACAGATCAAGGTACGTTGGGTTCAAAATTCAGCTCCTGAGTCCTTATACTTTCAGAGATACAGCCTGTACAAGATAGGGTTCTGGAAGCATCCTGAAATGAGTCATTGCGGAATTTTCGCTATAAAAACTTTTCTGTAACGTTTCAGACCCTGAACTCTGGAGGCCATTTACAAAAATTAGTAACATATATGTGGTAAAAATTTCAGCTTCTGGGTCATCTTAAATTTGTAGATACACCTTGTGTAATATAGGGTATCTGACTAGTCCTATTGACTAGTTTCAAGAAGGTGTTCCAGGTAAAACACGCATAACTTCTTTCTAGAGTATACAAATCGAGTGGGACTGGTTGCATTGGATCGTGGACAGTCTGTAGTATTTTGGGTGCGAGTTTTAGAATTTTATATCTATTATTTTGAGCGAGGCATTCTATACAAGTGATATCTCCTAGAAAGGACAAAAATCGGCAAGTTGTGAGGAAGTTACCGTAAATTCCACTTGACACATCCAATTTTGATCAAACCTATGGCATTGCAGAGAAGAAATATCAGAGAACTACCTAAAAGAAAGTTTCATACCCAGAAGGGTCGAAACTTGGGAGATAGAATAGAATAAATATTTTCTAGCAGAACCACCTCAAAATCAAGACTCAAAAGTGATATTTGGCCAACATGCCACCCAAAAAGGGACCTTCTACACCAAATAAGCCTCCAGAAAATCCTAATTGGACT
>ML796586.1:335248-370266 GCA_009831015.1 Picea engelmannii
ATTTCCGCTTCATCTCTGCGTTTATGTGTATTTCTGTATTTCATTGTGTTCCTACATAAATCCGGATCAATCTCTTAGAAGATAATATGTTCCAAGAAGAACTATACCTATGGAAGAACAACAAGATAAGGATTTCTATCATTATACAAGTCAGATAATACACATGAAAGGATGAAATACATCAAACAAATCATGTGGAATCTATTACAAGATAAAGCCAAAATCATAATCAATCCTGAAAAAACTTAGAAGAAGCAAAGATAGAAAGAAGTCAGCAATCAAGAGGAAAAGGGAGAAAGACTTATGACACTTTGCAGAAGACAATAAGGATGCAGACAGAAGCGTGGAATCTGTTAGATGGAGGGAGCCGATTATATATTTCCAAAATAAAAACATGCACTCATACATGAAGCAAGGATTAGGAGGGAGCTAATCCTATGATCCATTGAAGATGATGAAGTATATATACATGGTAGCAACCATGAAAGGCAGTACGTGTTCAGTTCGACCTTAGAAGAAGTCTTCTTCGAAGAGAAGCCTTAAAGTATCCCTGGTTGTCCATCCACATCTGTGATGCTATGATGAAAGGAAGAAGTGGAATCCTTATGGCATGGAATATATAAGAAACTCCATGGACCCAAGAGCTAAAGAAAAACATGAGGAAGAACATGAAGATTCCAAGAAAGAAAGAGAAGCCATAACAACTAGTCATTGTATCAAGAATCACAAGATTACCAGCCTGATATGAACTCACTAAAAACAATCAAGCAGAGGAACTGAAAGATGAAGAACAATGTATATATTAAAGCATTGGAAGATCCAGAACTAGAGGTTCTCCCAGATGGAGGGAGAAGACTATGATGATTACTTGTTCCAGTAAACCAGACATACCTCTACATGAGTCATTATATCATCTAAAATATCCATGGGTTGGAGTTCTACATTAGATGAATGCAAAGACTGTTCTCCAGAGCAATTGAACAAAGAGTGTATGAAGAGCAACCTCAAGGCTTTGAGGTATACCAAAAAGAGACCCTTGTATGCAGATGGAAGAAGACAATTTGGTGGAGAATATCTAATGGACAACATAAGCATGGTGAAGACTTTCCATAACAAAGATATTGTATTAGAATTGTTACTCAGAAGCTCAGGCTGATGGATTGCTAATCCATGAAAAAATCCCATGATGGCCAAAGAAGTACCACTTGGATATGTTCTAGTTTGATCCTTGCCATGATGTTGTGAGTTAGTAGGAACCAAAGAGGAATCCAACAATGATATACTTTATTGATTAGAGCTATATGAAGCCTTCAGAGAAAATCCAGTGTTCCAGAAAACTGAAGTACATTTGAGATCAAGAATTACATTCTCCATGATGAATTCCAAAAAGGAAAAAGTGGTTCTCCAATATATATCTCCACAGATGAGTAGATAAGAAAACATTTTGGTAAAGATTATTTCCAAGATGAAAGAGTTTGCGTACTTAAGATGGAGCTCGTGGAGACGACTTCCTTATTGAAAAATGAAGAGATGACTCCCAGGTTGGGAGGGAGCACTGATGTGTTATTTATTTATGGAAAGTCATTTTTTCAGTTCGAAAAATGGTTCAGGATGAGCAGTTCCTTTCCATTTCGAAAAGTGGTTTGAGATTTCTGATGGACAAGCATTTTCCAGTTCAGAAAATGGTCTAGATCGAACGGTCATTTTTGTAATGAAAATGGTTCGATGGATTGTTGATGTACCATAGACAATGATTTCCCATTGTGGTTAGCATGGGAAATGGTCTAGGGTAGTCTCTCTTCTTGAGGGTTACTCAGGAAGACTGGCCTGCCTCGCCGGACAACGATTTTCCATTGTGGTTAACATGGGGAATGGTTTGTTTTGGAGGTTGGTGTAGGACAGTCATTTCCTTAGGAAATGGTCTAGACAATCATTCCTTAGGGAGGATTCATTCTCTCCAGGTTGCACTTTGTTTAGTGCCGGAGGAATGGCCCAGGGTGGGGAATGGTTCAGATTAAGCAATCATGAATGGTCATTCCTTAGGGGAGACTCATTCTCTCCAGGTTACAATTTGTCTAGTATCGAAGGAATGGACCAGGGTGGGGAATGGTCCAGGCTCATAAATTAGGACAATTATTCTTTCTTGCTTGAGAAGAATAGTCCAGATAGCTCATCATTGATTTTCTTCCTTTTAAGGGCAGATGCTATTCCAAGATCTCACAGATGTGAGTGGAAGAATGGCCCAGATGATTTAGTTTATATCATAGCATTGTTTTTGTGCAGGTTGATATCAAATGATTGTTATGAAGACTGTATGTCTCTAGACAATAGATGTATACTACTGTGGTGGATGTGTTCCATTGTTTGTGACCATGCATCACTGATCAAGTACCTGTGTGCTACTTGGTGTGGTAGTGTACCAATGGATTGTAGTTGTGTACTACTATGGATAGGCACAATTGTGTTCTATTGAATGATATTGTTCCGATTGCCTTGAAGACTATCAACAATGTTGATAATTATTATCAACTAGATGGATGATCAATGAACATGGATTTCCCAAATGGAAAATGGTTCAGGACATTTATTCTTCTAGGACATATGTCCAGATTAGAAGAATGGATCTTGTGTCACTTTGTGGTGTGAGTGATTTATCCATCATCATGTCTAATTACTCAGATGGAGTATGGTTTCAAGAAATGATGCAGATGATGATATCGATGGTGATGATGGTGCTCATGATCTAGTCATGAGATAGTCTATACAACTATGTTGATGCTACCGGGTAAATGGTATGTTTGTGCTCAAGACCATTACCTATAATACCTCCCTAGCTAGGAGGGAGTGTTAATATTATGGTAGTTGTAGGAGGTATTTACCTCCACATGTAAAGATGGCGAGAATAAAATATTCAAGGAAGCAAGAAGAAACCCTAATGAGTTGGCTAATAACCCTAGAAGACAAGTCGGCTCAAGAGGATAATTGGTATTAGTTTATTAGTCTACAAGAGAAGAAGTCGGCCAGAAGAAATATTATATACTAAGTAAATAGATATCCAGAATGAGAAGTTAGCGCAGGTAGTTAGCCAAAATTAGTATAAATACAGGAAGCCAGTCTTCATTCTAGCAGGCATTCTCAGAATTGCAGAGCAACACTTGTGCGCACTGCAGCTGCCCAGTTTGTGCGTAGGTTTGGAGGAGAGTTGTTGTTGCAGCTGTTGTAGCTAGAAGATTACACTTTGGCTTGGATTATCTCTTGGTTATGGTTTGGACTATCTGATCAGCTCTTGTTTGGTGCGATATTCTTGGGGAAAGGCATGCTACCCTTTGTTTGGCTATCGAGCCTAGGGTTTTCTTCCAGAATGAATCTCTGTCAAGGTTAAGGTGCTTGGAGAGTGGCTTCGGCCTATGGTTGGGTGGAAATAGTAATATTTTCGATGGTAAAACGAGCACATCCATTATATTCTAACACTACCAAATATGCAGAGATACACATAATTGGCACTATGAAATCTACAGAGTTGGTTTGGAGGAGGCACTACAAAATCCGCAGACTTGTTTTACAAAGGGCGCTACAAAAATGGATACCATACGCGCTATGAACTGGCCCTTGCAGTCAAAATATTCATATTCATGACTCCTTCTTGATTGTTGATGATGTGGAGAGAAGCAAGGATCACATGTGGCAACATGGAGGTATCATATGACCACTGGAAGACACTTGGCACTGAAAAGGAATGTGCCTAAGAAAGTAGACATGTCATTTAATTCTTGTTGGAGTGGTTGCCAACATGGCTCCTGAATTGTAGCAGTTTGTTAAAATATGTTAGAACGGTGTTAGAATTTTAGTTGTTTTGAAGAATCCTAGGTTGAGAAGGCCAACTCACACCTCTAGTTGTTTCCTTTCCTCTTTTTATTATAAATACATCTTATAAATGATTAGAGAGGTTCGAATGGTAGAGCATGGCTTCCTGATTGTAATATTTTTGACTAAGTAGATTATTCTCTGGTTATGTATTAGACTTGAGACTTTTTTATTAATAGAAGTCAGTTTCTCTTTATATCATCTCGTTTCCTATTATACTAAAGTACTGATGATTAGATGATCCATATAAGATTTTTATGGTTGTGTTATGATGAATGTTTGATTATAATACTTCTATGATGTTCTTCAGTGTTCTTTAACTTTAAATTCAAGAAGTTCTTGTGTTTGATTTTTTCTTCCTTTGGCTGCTTGAAGACCTGATGTCAATAGTAGACCTTTACACCTCCCTCACTAAGTCTTCCTCCTATTCAATTTTACTCCAAATCACTGACTGAATCTAATCAAGACCTCATTTTCTTATGCATGATAGCCCATATTTCTGAGTTAAAGCATTATTACTCTGAGTTTTATCCATTTGACCTTTAATCACTCATTTACATTTATACGTATTTTTATGGGTATTGGGCTTATCCTCTTTGCAAAATGAGGGTGATTCTCAGTGCTAACACTGGGAGCCACTTATGCCCACAACCCACATACCCTCATTCCCCACACGCCTTCTTCACCCTAGGAGGGTACACCTTCACTAATACAAGTCCATTAGCTACTACACCTCCCTTACCTTGGGCTTCAACAACAGGTTGGACCAAAAGTCTCAGAGTACTGTAGCTGCTACGTGACTCCCTCTAGGAGAGCTCACTTCCCAACAAACTTTCTCACCTGGGACAATTGCTCACAGGCCTGACAACTTGCTTCTTTAATTCAACTCTTATGTCGATCGGACATAGGTAATGTCAACAATAGAATTTGGGTAACACATAGGTGAAGTCAACCACGAAAAATGGGTATGGACACAGAATATGAAAACAACCAAGATTAGCCAAAACTACATTGGCAACAACTGCCAACTGCTACGACACAACACGACTCCGGAAAAATACAAGTTTGTTGGGCTTCACAAGAAATACGCAGGACAACTCCAGTGTCTGCAGGTTACACTAACGTATGCATCAGTGGGGAGTATGGCTCTCTTCCAGGGTGGATAACCTCACGAGAGTGCAAACACAATGGTGAATTATCGTGATAGCCGTGAGAATCAGGAGACTGGTGAGTGAGCGAGCCCCCCAACGAGCTAACTTTCGCACTTAAAACTGCATGCACCCAAGTTGACACATGTCTCCCTAAAGATCCATGAGCTCCACTTAACACTCATCCCCCTTTCCCCCAGGAACTTAGGACAACATGGTTATATCAAACCTTAGCTTATAGGAAATAATACTATAATATTATTCCTTTAGAGGTAAGTCCTCTATCTTAACCCCTATTCCTACACACTTATCCCCTTTCCCACCTAGTGGAGCTTAGTCCCCCATAACTCTTTCTTCATGGAGGGTCTACACGCAATAGTGTAATTTTATTAATGATATGTGTGTATTTAGATATACAAAATCAGACTCATTGACATTAGCATCTGGCTCACCATCCTAATAAACACATAAGTCTCTCACCTTATAACCACTTGGCCACCAAAAGCATAATTACAATTCAATAGGGGTTGGCCTTGGGGTGTTACAAAAAGGAAGAAATAAGATGTCTACATGGTATAATAAGTGTACATGAAAATGAAATAAGAGCAGAGCATGATGGCATGAAAATCATATTTACCAAATATTACATGAAGTTAGATCCTCAAGTTGGATCCAGAGTCAACTATAATTGTTGGACATTGTCAAGGATTTTAGCAAGATCATTGCCCCATGTGATGTCAACATCATTGTAAAAATTTGCAAAGAGAGTTACAAGAAGTCTCGATGAGGTTAATAATAAAATAAAGAGGAGGGGAGTGCCCATGTCCATAAGCATGGATTATTATGAATAGATGCAAAGACGACTAATGCAGGGAGGAGATGAATGGAAAGGAGTAGAATAGATCGAGATGTATTGGAATGATCAACTAGCGGAGGCTGAAATCATTGTGCGTATGCCAGAAGGGAAGATGTGATTTCATCCACGTAGGGAGGAAGGAATGAGGAAACATGACTAACAACAACGAGTAGGGTTGGAATTTCAAACTAAAAAAGCACGTCAAATTTGATGGTTTAGACTATTATAGTGCCTGTTCTACCGGTTTTAAGCTTGATAGTTGACAATTGCAAGAAAATTTTGATCGTATTTGATGGGAAAATTGGCCCGTGACGAGCAATTTTCCCGTCAAATTCCATCCCTGACAGTGAGTGGTATACCGCAGCGGTGGACAACAAAACATAATTAATGATTGAAGGGCATTGTGTCGTCCTTCAACTTGTCTTTGTGAAGAACAAAGATTGTATATCTGTAACGGTGCATTCCAACTGTACTTGATTTCTCTCACTTTCGCATGGGGCATGTTCCAAAGTAATGTAATTACATTGATTTAAATGTGCCAGCGAAGGAGAAAGTAAGACAATGACCAGTCCGAACACATCCCATTCAGATGCAGAAAATGTCACGAACACGGCCATTTGTTTCGGGACTGCCCCTTAAATTAGCAAGCTCCCAAGGTCAGTTAGAATTTGCAGAAAGACGGTTTCACTACGATCTAGACAAGGAAGAAAAATCCCACTCGAAGACAAGCAGCTGATCCCAGACCAAGAATCCAGACCAGGAATGCTTATGATATTCTAAGCCAGCTACCTGAGGAGGAGGAAGTCCAAGATCCACATGCTGGCGTACAGAAAGGCAAAGCCTAGAACCCTGAACCCCCCCCTCTGATCCAAATAAGGAAATCAATGCAGAAGAAAAAGGGGATATTGATGGAGACACTCTAATGCAAATGGACGCCCAAGACCTGGCGGTCATCGATCTGGAGAAACTGGAGGAAGCCCTAGATTAGAAATACCTGTAGGGCCTTCCAGAGGAACAACTTAGAAAGGTGCACAAGGTCTTCCTTGACTCCACATCAGGATCCACAATGCGCCTTGGCATTGCTACATAATCAAGCTCTGGCTCCAAAAAAATACCACGTGAAAATAAGCGAAGAGGAAGAAAACCAGTACATCAGTTGATTAAAGAATTTGGACACCTGATGATCAACTCATGACAGATACAGAAGATCTTGGAGGGATACCTCCACCCACACCCCTCCTCTTAATGATGAAGATTATCACTTGGAGCATTAGAGGGCTCAACAGACGATCCAAGCAAAGGATCCTCAGAGAATGCGTCAAGGAGGAAAGCCTAGACATTCTAATGTTACAGGAAACCAAATGTGCAGGAAAGGAAGTTGAAACCATATTCCAGTGCATATGGAAAGGCTGCAATTACGTCTATGTGGACTCTGTGGGAGCATCGGGAGGTCTAGCAATACTATGGGATCCCACCCACATGATCCTCAGTGGACCCTTCTCCACAACAGGTACTTTGTCAGCTCATTTTGAAATCATAGGCTCGAATCAGGAGGGGACCATCACCAACGTCTATGGCCCACAAGGAGAACAAGATTTTTTTTTTTTTTGGAGAAGCTAACCAAAGTCAAAGCACTGGTAAACACACCCAGCTGGATCCTAGGAGGTGAATTTAATATGATCATGTCATTGGAGGAAAAAACAGGTGGAAGAAAACGACTAGAGAAAGACAGTGGTAAGTTTAAAACCCTCCCTGAACAATTAAAGCTAGTAGACATAGAGAACAACAATGGCACTTTCACCCGGTCTAACCGCAGATCTGGTAGTCAACATGTAGCATGTAGAATCGATCACTTTCTCGTAACAGAATATTTGTTGGAGAGAGACCTCTGTATAGAAAGCTTGATCCTTCCCAAAACGGGGTCTAATCATTGGCCAATCGCCCTCCAAATAGCCATAGAAACAACACCGAAATTCAAACCCTTCAGATTTGAAAAATTCTGTCTCACACACCCAGATTTCCAACAGTTGGCTCAAACATGGTGGAATCGGTGTGAGATAGAGCAGGGCACCAAGATGTACAGATTCCAACAAAGGCTCAAAAACTTCAAGCAAAGGCTCAAACACTGGAACAAAAACACCTTCGGACACATTTTCCAAGGCATCAGAGATGCAGAGAACAGACTAGTCGAGATACAAAAAATCTTTATATCGGGAGCTCACACTGCTGATCTCATGGCGGAAGAGGAGAAACTACAGATACAATTGGAGAAACGAAGGAAGCAAGAGGAAATCCTATGGAGGCAGAAATCCAGAATACAATGGCTCAAAGAAGGGGAAAAGAAAACCAAATTCTTCCATAGAACAATGATACACAGGAGACATATCAACAGAATAACACACCTGGAAAATGAGCAGAGCCAGCTGATAAGAGAACACACACACATTTAAGAGGATCTCAACGATTACTACCAGACCCTCCTCACAGAAAGCAAAGTGGACAGAAGTGAAGAAATCACCCAAGTCACCAGCCATATTCCCAAGCTAATCACACCAGAACAAAACGTCGCTCTTAAAAGGCCAATATCTAAGGAAGAGGTGTACCAGGCGGTAAAAGATATGCCTCCCAAAAAATCCCCAGGACCCGATGGTTTCACTACAGATTTCTTCCATCATTGTTGGGACATCATAGGTAAGCATGTATGGGAGGTCGTCGAGGAATCCAGATCATCGGGACAAGTTCTCCAAGCCTTCAATGCCACCTTCCTCACTCTCATCCCAAAGGAAGAAAGAGTCACTAACCCCAAATAGTTCAGACCCATCGCCTTATGCAATGTCATCTACAAGATTGTCACCAAGGTGATTGCAAATAGACTCAAGCCAATCCTTCCATTTGTCATTTCCAAGGAACAAGATGGATATGTCGAAGGAAGATAGATCATCGATAGCATCATACTGGCACATGAGGTGGTCAGCTCTCTCAAATCAACAAAAACCCCAGGTATGTTAATCAAACTTGATCTCTCAAAAGATTTTGATAAATCCAGTTGGCAGTACCTTAGAGCTATCCTCAATTCCTTTGTCTTTGATCAAGATTGGGTAAACTGGATTTTGAACCTCACCTCTTAGGATTTCTTCTCAATCCTAGTTAATGGAGTCCCCTTGCACCCCTTCTCATCTTCTAGAGGCATTAGGCAAGGGAATTCGCTCTCACCCTTTCTTTTTGTTCTAATGGCGGAAGGCCTAGGTCGCTACATCAAATCAGTTGTGCTGGAAGGAGCCCTCAAAGGCCTACCCCTTCATAATATTAGGCCTGCCCCTTCACACAGCCAATTCGTCAATTACACCCTACTCATGAACTCTCCTATGACACATGAAGCCCTCAAACTCAACTCCATCCTCTCTGACTTCACTGAAGCCTCGGGCATGACTCTGAACCTAGACAAATCCAAGCTTTTCTTCTTCAACATCCCTGCGGCAGTTCAGCTACACATTTCCAAAATCCTGGGTATCCCCAGGAGCTCCCTTCCGTGCAACTACCTAGGAATTCCTCTTACTGGAGCGCCAACCAAGTCCATCTTTTGGGACAACCTCCTCATCTCTATCTCCAATAGACTGGCCAAATGGACCTTCAGACCTTTAAACATTGCAGCTAGATTAGTCCTGCTGAAGTTAGTTCTTCAAACCTTACCCACCTACCTCTTTACTGCCTTAGCTGCTCCCAAGCACATCATCAGAGCGATCGGAAACATTCAAAGAAACTTCCTCTGGCAAGGTCTGCAGCCCAATAAGAAATGGGCCCTGGTGAGCTGGGATAAGGTATGCACACCAAAAAGCAGGGGAGGCCTTGGCCTACAGGATCCAGGAAAGCTCAACTAGATAATGGGGGCCAGATATGGTGGAGGTGGATGAAAACACCAGATGTGTTATGGGCACAAATCTGGAAGAACAAATACGCTCCCTCCATGCAGTTGGATTAGTTGATCAGACACAATGTCAAAATCCAGGGTTCGAACATCTGGAACACAGCTTGGCAGAACAAAGACATAATACAGAAACACGCCTTTTGGTAAATATGCAATGGAGATAGTGCAAGGTTCTGGCAAGATTCGTGGCAACAACTCAAACCTCTAAAGGACCTAGCAGAGCTCACACCCCTTCATCTGGCCCTCAATCAACCCCCTTCACCGAAGGTAAAGGAACTCTGGAAACACACTGATGCGGAGCAGACTTGGTAGCAATGGAAGACTTGCAACCATGAGCTAGGAACCCCACCTGACTTAAACCTGTCCGCCTGGCTCCAAGAGGGTGGACGCAGGAAAATTCCCAGGAAGGAGGGACCCGACATTCTCAGATGGGGCCATCTAGCTTCAGGAAACTTCTCGGTAAAGGAAGCCTATCGCATACACGACAACCACTATAATCAGGAGGTGGATACCATCTGGGGAAAGATTTGGAGCAAAGCGCTCTGGCCCAAGGTCTCTACCTTCCTCTGGCTAATCATCCATAACATAATTCTAACTTGGGATAACCTCAGGAAAAGGGGATTCATTGGGCCATCCATGTGTGTTCTTTGTCAATCCCAAGAAGAAACCAAGGAGCATCTTTTCAACGGTTGTCTCTATAGTCAAACCGTCTGGGACCAAGGGGCGCAAATCATGYKCAAATCAAATCAAAACAGAGGCARCATCAAGGACACTATTGAAAATTGGGACTCAATCACCTATAACAATCCCATTATGAACCACATTTGGCAACTCCTCCCAGGCTTCATTCTATTGCAGATATGGAAGGAGYGGAACAAACGAATCTTCCATTCCAAGAACTCCCCAGCAGAGTCAACCTGGGACAAAGCTTCCACACTCATCAAAGAAACAATCAGAAGTAAGCACTGACAACCTCGGGACAAGGATTGTAATCGGGAGGAGTCACTAACTCTTCAAAGTTGGCAACTCAACCTAAAAGACTCAGTGACAACCAGACCTCCCAAGAACTGATTCCCCAGCCCAACCACCTGGACCCCCCCTCCAAATGGATTCATAAAAAATAACTTTGATGGAGCTTCAAAAGGTAATCCCGAACCCGCCGGATATGGAGCTGTGATCAGGAACTCCAAAGGGGAAATTCTAATGCTAACTACAGGATATTTGGGAGAAACCACAAACAATGTAGCAGAATTGACAGGCCTACTATAGGGCCTTTGACAGGCGGTAACCCTGGTCAGCCACACAATCATCCTAGAAGGGGACTCACAAATCGTCATCCAACTAATCACTAAGATCCTGCATGGGGGAAATCCACAAAAAATCTCCCCCAACTGGCGCCTCACAGGACTACTTGAAGACTTCAAAAGCCTGCTTGGGCCCAATATCAGTGTTATTCCCTCCCATGTCAAAAGGGAGGCAAATGGAGTGGCCGATCACCTAGAAAATGAGGGAGTACAAAGGGAAACAAAACAAATAATTTGGGACGCCAGAGGCAATGATTCCTCCATTCTATACAATCGTTGCCAACTCCTGGCCAGCAAAGATTACCCAGCCCCAGATGGGGTGACACGCGGACAAGGGGAACCACGTGGAGGCGATATGGGAGAGGCCATTTACAATGGCTCTCACCACTCACTCAACCATTTATGAATGGAACTACCTTCGTCGGCCTCCGTTCTCTGATGGGGCTTCGCACAAGATTTCACAGGACGGATAGCCAGAGCATTAATCTCTTGGCTTTAATGGCAGCCATTATAATCTATGCCTTTAGCCACCTTGCTGGAAATCTCAGGGTGAGTTCGAAGCTTGTTGAGAAATGGTGTAGCTGTGGTGTTTTCGGCGTTCTGGCTTTGCTCCTTGCTCCTGCCATGCCGAGGCTGAGAGGGAAGCCCCGCAGGGGAGCCGGCTGGTACGCTGCCGACTCCAGAAGGAAGAGACACAGGAATTTTCAGTGGGTCATGAGCATGGCTAGGCAGAGATGGCGTCGGGTGAACATGACAGCTAACTCTCCCCCCAGAACTTTCGTAGAAGAAGACCCAGACTTGGAACTCCCACCAGACTTCTTGGAGAGCAGGATGTTTATTGTACCAGAAAATTGGGATCCCCCGACTTGTTTCGCTGTAGCAGAAGAACTGCCCCACTCCATAGGTGTCCCAGGTCCTTGCGCAGCACAAAACGAAGAGCACACCACCTGCATGGTCGAGGAGGAGCCACCGAACAACCCCACCGAATTGCAGACAAATACGGAGGTGCCGAGATGAAGGGAAACAAAAAATGAGCGACAAATGCCGCCCTCGCCACTCCTCCTGCATCCGGAGCATTTGTAGTTGATATTCGAAGTTCGAAGCCTGATCGATGACCAACTCTTCAGAGCAGTCTGCGTTAGCCAACGCTTGGACATGCTCTATGCGGCCTACTCCAGCGCCACTCCTCGGCAACAATGCCCAACCTGTTCTCAGCCATTCGCCATCCCAGCCAACAGTGGAAAAGCGAAGGAAGCTCACGAGGACTCTGGGGAATAGGTTTTATTCTGTCTTGCATGTTTTCCAAATCTTTTTCTGTAGTCGTTTACCAGAGCTGTAGCTCTGTAGCTTTTAGCATGGTTAGCATTAGAACAATAAACAAGAATGTTGTCAATTTTGAATGGATACCCTGGTTTCCTACGGGCAGGGTGGCGCAGTGAACTCTTTACTTTTGCATGCTACTGTGGGCAGGCCAACTGTCTTGGTTTCCTACATAGGCAGGACAGCTGGCACCTGTGTGTCATATGTACTCCTTTTCTGAAGTCATAACATAATAGGTTCTGCCTTTTTATTTAAAAAAAGAAGAAGAAGACAATGACCAGTCCATTTAGGTGTCCGACTGACTCCAACATCCAACTGGCATTTCCACTTTTTGTGCAACTTCTACAGATAAACACACCACCGCCACCTTTCCTTCCTACTCCATGCAATTGGATTTCCTCTACTTACTACAGAGACTTTCCAAGAAATTAGACTTGACATCTTTTAGAAAAATATATGTTTTTTTTCAAACTTTGGCCACCAGGAAAGTCCTATTTTGGACTAGCTCCATGACATTTGATAATTATACACTGGAGTTTCTATTAATATAATTGAAATTTCTTTATGAAACAATTTGTGGTTTTGAGGGTCCCAAATACTTTCACATCGAGCCAGCGGGTTAGGGTGGGTGCATCAAATGGTTTAGATTTCGATTTCGTATGAGATCCAAATATTTTGCATTTATTAATAAATAAATAAAATAATGATTATTTGATAGTTTATTAATAAATAAATAAAATAATGATTATTTGATTTAGCTTTTTAGTTGATGTAAATAGATGTTTAGAAACTACGAATTTTTTAGATCTTATAAAGAGAAAAGAAATGGTTATGTTTTTATATAAAATATAGTCAAAACATCACAATTAACTACAAAACAAAATGAAAACAAAAAAAAGTTAAATTCACTTTGAATTAAAAAACAAATCAATTTATATTAGAGGGAGATTTTTGAAGACATCATCTTTGAGAAAAAATTAAAAGGTGTAAAACCCTAACAACGAAAATGTAATAAAATTTAGGTTTAGGATTTATTGTAGATTGGTTAGATATTTACTGATACAACTTTATTGATTAGAATGCTTCATGGAGTTAGCAATTTCTAACTCTTGGCAAGCACTATCAACTCTAAGTAGAAACCTGTACACAAATAGGGAAAGGAAGAAGAAAAAATTATGGGAAACATCCCCAATATAATTAACCATAAATACAATCAATATTCCACAAATTGGTCATATAAGAAAAACATCACAATGCACACATAGATAACCTCACAAAATTTGGTTAATAATACCTGAAAATGGGGAAGATAAGAGATTCCACATTCTTATCTTTCATACCCAAATAGAAAATTCCTCTAACTTTGGTGGTATTATTCCAATATCTCTCTAAAATGTATCTTACAATATATACTAAAAAAAATATTAATAGATTGAAAAAAACCATATCCAATCTATTTTCTTTAATTTTTTTTTATTAATAGATTAAAAATAATCATATCGAAGCTATTTTCTTTGATGGGTTTTTTTAGATCTTCTCATTTAAAAAATATAATCATCATCCAAGAGGCAATATACCACAACATAATTGCTAAGAGACAGAAATGATTATAAATCTAGACATGGAAAATGTCTTTGGTTTGGTTAACAAGGTATTCCTTTTAAAATTTCTAAAAGAAAACAGGTGCATTGAAAATTCTACCTTGAGGATCTATACATTCATAGGAAGCTTGTGGAGGGACCCATTCGTAGGAAGCCCATGGGTGGACCATTTACTCAGTGGAAGACTTGCTAAATTCTTCTTAGTATCTAGGGATCTTAAGTGGTTGTGTTATCATCCTCATTTTGGTCACCTATGATACATCACAAAGCAACATTAACACAACTTAATACACTTGAAATAATGGTTTACTGGCCAATTACGCATCATTCATTGCTAGTCAAATATGTAGTCAACCAAATCAAGGTTTATTCAAGCTTTATGATTAAACTGGTGTGATGGTGCATGATTGATATACTTTGATACTTGTGTAGTCCTTGCAAATCCATGAAATACAGAATTTTGTTGCCCATCAATTCTCAAGGACACCTAAAAAGAATTATTCATTGAGTGCATGTCTAGTTAAGACTCCCATCTCATGAATATTTGTGTATATGGCCCTCATTTTGGTCAAATTAGGCACATGGGAGCTGATGCCTAAAGTTTGAGCATTCCCACTTGAACTAACTTTCATACCATCTCGATTTAGATTAGTTTTAGCAATCGACAATCATAGATTTTTGGTATTCACATGCATCTACAAAGGGTGCACCCCCTCTCCATCTATTTTCATCTTAATTGTAAGACCTTAATTTCAATTTTTTTGTTCATTGTTTTCCTTTCTTGATTTTGTTTACAACATAATAATGGACAATAACGTGATAATCAATAACAATCTAATAACAAGAGCACACTAACAACATAACAAAATAATAACAATATAATAACAACAACATACTAACAACATAAAATACACAAAATACGTACCTCTACCTGTAGATTAGTTTATTTAGTCTCTGGTTCTCTTGTTCTTGAGCTTGCCCAACTACCTAACTGAATATTAACCTCTTAGCCAACTAGGAACAACCTCTTTGGCTCCCTAGCTCTAGGAATCCTTTTTGTTTCCTGGCCCCCGAGCCCAAAATTTCCAGCGACAACAATGCCCTGTGAGAGTTTCCCCAAAATAATTCTTCCAATTTCCTCCTCCTCTATCTTTCAGAAATTCTAAAACAAAAAAATAAGATCCTTCTTCCAAGTCCTCCTCTTCTTTCTTATCCTCCTCTCTCGAATTCCCCTCATTAATTCCCCAACAACCTTATCCCCACATTAATTCCCCAACAACCTTATCCCCCCATTAATTCCTTCACCCACCTTTTAATAATAATAAAATAATAAAAGACTCATTTAATATATTTTAATAATTAATTAAATTTTAAATTAATTAATCAATTTGGGTTGTTACATACACCCACCCTTGAAGAAATTTTGTCACAAAGGTAGAGTAATTTACAATACAAGGGTAATGACACACGATTCATACATTCGCAACAAATAATCAACAACGTCAATTTAAAACACTTATGCAAACTAGTGTACATGTGCAAGGCATACATGTGTGGCTAGCACATACATGACTCGTACATGTACTAATGAAAATAATTATCACACCTAAAGTAATTCTTGTATGCTTCCTATCTAATCAACAAGACTATTCATTTCATAAAAGATAGTAAACTATTTAAATGTTCACGAAATTTCTCAATTACAATAATTTATCACAAGCAACATTCACTTAGATAATTGTAGTTTAGTTAAGTAAATATAAATATACATATATACACATATATTTTTTTTTCAAAAAGAGGAAATCAATAAATTCTTCTATAAGACAAAATTCCCACACACTCACAACTATTTCTATTCATCCTTCCTCCCTAACTTACTTCCATATTCCATCCCTATCCTTCATTTGTTGGACTATCTTGGAGTGTCAACTATATTGACCTAACTCCAAATTAAACCCGTAAGAAGAAGTGTCAACTCTCTTGACCAAGCTTCCCCAACAGACAACTGACAGTCATCATCACATGTCTAGGGGAGCGTGATCTAACACCATCCTCCCATGACTCCAAGTTTCATAGGATACATGGTGGGAAATGCCTCCACCCCTCCTAATAGGACTAGGGTCCACACCCTACCATGAAACATACAATGGCACTGTATTGTTGAGAATTTTATCATCGTATATTCAATTTTAGGCAGTCTCACCACCTGAAAAACCTGCACTTGTCCACACATCATAGCAATGCATTTGAACCAATATAATTTCACATACAAGATTCATACCATATTGTTTCTTAGTTGATGTTCATGACATCAACCTTTTATCATCATTATTCTCTGGCTATTTCATAGTGTATTGACATGTAGATTAGTCTATAACACAAACCCATACATATCCATTCATTATCATCATGTAAATGCATTTATTCATAATCTCAATCCGGTATCCATGTACCAACCACTTTAAATGTCAAAGTTTTCAAGTTAGAAATATATTGAATAGTATCCATCATAATTCAAATAATGTTAAACATTCATAGAATTGACATTCACATAGGTTCATATGTCTTAAAAGTTCAAGTGTATCATTAATAGTTTCATAGTGAGTAGAAAATAAAGATGATTAGGCCTTAAGTAATTCTAGTTGTTTAAGTCAAAAGGTGGCATTACATACACCCAAATTTCGAGAAAACATATTCCCGAGGTGGTCAAAATGTGAGGGATGATCTTGTTGTAAGGTCTCAGCATCCTCCCAAGTAGCAGATCATGGGTTATACTTGTCCCACTAGACCTTAACTTGGTCTACCAGATGGTTCCTGAGTTGTTGGACCCTACGGTCCAATATGTGCAACGGTTCGACCATGAGGGTTCCCGCGTCCGATACCTGCAATTCCTTCCAATTAAATTTATGATATTTGTCAACCACATAATGATGTAGAACATATAAATGAAAAACATTATGAGTTTTATGCAAGTGGGGTGGAGGTACGAGACGATAGGCAACATGTCCAATTCTCTCTTAGATTTTGAATGGTCCTATAAATCGAGGAAACAACTTTGTCCCCTTCCTGAACAGAATGATACTCTTATTATGCCTGATACGAATGAAAAATTGAATTCCCACTTTATAAATTTGATCATTCCTATGTGCATCATCATAACTTTTTTGTCTATCTTGTGCTTCCTTTAGTCACTGCCTAATTTGAATCACCTGTTCTTCCATATCTTGAATCAATTCTGGCCCAACTGTCACTCGGTCTTCTAACCTTTCACAACTCAACAGTGTCCTGCATGACCTTCCATATAGAGCTTCGTAGGGTGGCATTCCAATGGAGCTATGAAAACTGTTATTGTAGGCGAACTCTACCAAAGGTAGGTACTTCTCCCAATGAGTTTGATTCTCCATAACATACATCCTAAGCATGTCTTCCATAACCTGATTTACTCTCTTAGTTTTCCCATCTGGTTCGGGATGATATGTCGTTCTCAAGTTCAATTGAGTTCCCAATGCTAACTGAAAACTTGTCCAAAAACTAGAAGTGAATTACGAGTCCCTATCTGAAATGATCTTCTTGGGTAACCTGTGAAAATGGATGACCTCACTTATAAACACATGTGTCACATCAGTGACATCATAAGTGTCTCTAACCAAAATAACATGAGCACTCGTGTTCAACTTATCAACTATCACAAGAATGTCAATGTGTCTATGCGATGTGAGCGGAAATCCCACAACAAAATCCATAGAAATGAATTCCCACTTGGACATAGGAACATCATGTGGTTGTAGGAGACCTGCCAGGTGGTGGTGGTCAGCCTTCACTTGTTGACACTCTAGGAACTTGGTGACAAAATGGACTACATCATGCTTCATGCCTGCCCAGAAGAAAAGTTTCTTCATGTCAGTGTACATTTTCTTCACACCTAGATGTGCACAGTAAATTTCTCTATGGGATTACTTGAGTATGATGCTTCGAATATCCCCACCTTTGGGGATGTACATCCTTCACTGATATCTTAACAATCCATCTGCTTCCAGGCTACATCCTTCATACTTCTGATCTACTTGCCTCCCACTCTGGAGGGTTGAAATAACCTTTAAATACCAACTATCTACAAGAAGTTTCCCCAACACACGCTCCCTCAGATTAACTCTTAAGGGTACCAAAGAGAAGACACGTGGTCTCCTGCTCAAGGCATCTGCAACGACATTCTCCTTTCCCTTGATGTATGAAATTACAAAATTGTACTCACTCATAAACTCACTCCATCACCTCTGCCTGACATTAAGATCCCTTTGAGTGAAGAGATGCTTTAAGTTTTTATGGTGTGTTTTGATCTCAAAGTTTCGCCCCACTAGATAGTGTCTCCACAGTTTTAGAACTAGCATTACAACTTCCAACTCTAAATCATGAGTAGCGTAAAGCTTCTCATGTTTCTTCAAATTTCTTAACACATACGCTATCACTCCTCCATCCTACATTAGTACAACCCTCAATCCTTGCTTTGAGGCATCCATGCAGACTGTGAAGTCTTTTTCCATATCCGAAACTCATAGAATTGGTGCACTAGTTAGTAACCTCTTAAGCTCGATGAATGCAATATCACATTCTTCTGTCCATTCATACCTGAGCCCCCTTGCACTTAAAGTGATGATGGTTTTTGATATTTTAGAGAACCCTTCCACAAACCTCTGATAACAACCAGCTATCCCCATGAAGCTTCTCACCTTATGAGCATTTCTCGGCACTGGCCATTCCATAATGGCCTTTAACTTTTCTGGATCCACAGAGATTCCTTCACTGGAAATGATATGAACTAAATAGTGAATTTCTTTCTGGAAGAAAGAAAACTTCGACAACTCGCCATACAATTTGTTCTCTCTAAGGCACGACAACACCACTCAAAAGTGCTCCTCATGTTCTCTTTCGTTATTGGAATAGATGGGGATATCATCCAAAAGACCTGTACAAAGCGATCTAAGTACTTTCAAAATACACCATTCATGAGGCTCATGAATACTTCTGGTGCATTGGTCAAACCAAAAGGTACTACGACACACTTGTAATGCCCAAACCGAGTTTGAAATGCAGTTTTAGGAATAACGCCTTCCTTAATCCTTAACTGGTGATACCCCGATCGTAGATCATTTTTTGAGAAAATTGTTGCTCCTTTCATCTGATCAAAGAGGTCATCTATATGTGGCACTGGGTACCTATTTTCATTGTAGCACGGTTCAATTCCCTGTAATCTATACACAGTCGTAAGGAACCATCCTTCTTCTTCACAAAATTTACTAGTGCACCCCAAGGTGAGACACTAGGCCTTATTACCCCTAAGTCAAGTAGTTCCTCCAACTGCATTTGCAACTCACAAAGTTCTCGCGGTGTCCTTCTATACAGAGTCTTGGAAATTGGCTCTACACCAGGTTTTAGCTCAATGGTAAAATCAAGCTCCCTCTCAAGAGGTAACCCTGGCAACTCTTTCAGAAAAAAAAAATCCTTAAACTCCAACAATACTGGATACTGATCCAAGGAGGGTCCTTTCCCTTAATTGACTACTTCCACTACATACAATCGACAACCTTGCCTCATGCAACGTTTAACCTTCATGGTTGAGATAAAGCATAGAGACACTTTCCTTCGTACACCATGGATCTCTACTGACCTTCCTTCATTGTCAACACAAAGCAACCTTTTTGCGAAACAATCTACCATAGCTCAATGAGATTCTAACCACTCCATTCTGATGATTAGGTCATACATCCAGAGAGCAGTGGGATACAGCTTCAACCTAGTAGTACACACTCCCAGGTCTACTAGATAATTATCAATGCTAGGTCCTACCACTTGTTTTTCCCCCGAAGCCATCTCGACTTGCTTAAAGTCTTCATGCTCATAGACATCCAACCCAAACTTTTCTAATTTTTTTTTAATATATATTTTTTTTATATATATAAACAATTTTAATTAAATCTTTTGAAAATATATAATAATTTAAAAATACATAATAGTTAAATTTTCAACATTTTTTTTTTAAATACTTTACTTCTTCTAAGTTATATACTTATTTAACCTTAGACATGTAAGAATCAACCCAAAAATATGATAAAACATTTTCATTTAACTTATTTATAATAAAAAGATTCCATCATGTATATTTAATAATCTTTTTCCATTGTATATATAAAATATTCATTCAACCAATATGTGTTTCACTTATTTTAAAACACAAGAAAATCAAAATTTAACAAAATAATTAAAAGATTGCAATATGAATACCATTATGTAAATTACATCCCTGTTATTTAATCATGGTAATATCATTATGGTTTAAAAAGTAAAAAACAATTTTTTTTAACATTTGTATTTATATTTCCATAATTTCTAAGACTTCTTGGCTAAACCAAAGACAACTCATTACAATTTTACGATTTATGTTGGACACTTAATTATATTGGACACTTAATTATAGGTTAACTTATCACGATATAAAACTGGTACAATCCATTACAATTTCACGATTTAAGTTAGACACTTAATTATAAGTAGACTTATCCTCATATAAAAATGGTTTCATAATGTTGTATGTATTAAAAAGTGTTTATGGTTGACAATATTGTTTTAGACATGGCAATTAAAGTTGCAAGGATTTTTATGGTTTCTTGAAAGTAATTCAAAGGTTTATTTAATATCATTTTTGTGAGCACACATTAATTCAATGCTTCCCAATATTCTAAGTACATCTTTCAATTTCCGTTAACGTTATTTATTTTCTACCGAAATTTTAAGTAAATAGTTTCAATCCGATAAACTTGAAAGGACACGTATTTACTAACTATTTTCATTTTGGATATATTTATATCTCTTTGTAATTAACTTGTATTTGTTTAATTATGATATTTTTATCTAAATTTAAAATCATTACTAACTTTATCTAAATTTAGAATCTCTTAGTGCTTGGTCTTGGTCTTGGTCTTGGGTGATGACTTGTGTTTGGTGCTTGCTTCGACATTTGGTTTAAATGCTTGATAGTTCGGGGCTTAACTTGGAGGTTAGGTCACGAGCTCAATATTTTCTTTATATTTTTATTATAAGAGAGAAAACAAAATTCCGAATAAGGTTGAGGCCCACGTGCCCCCTCCCGCTCTCAAACCCAACGTCGTCCCTTCTTACTCACGCAACACGCAATAATCCGCTCGACCGCCTCTTCCTCAACGACAGTGATGGTCGTCAGGCTCCTTTCTCACGAGAGTAAATCCTTCCGGTGCTTCTCTGCAATAGCTAGTTGCCCGCTCCAAAGGACGCCAACGCCTATTTTGTGCTGCTACCACAAACTCCAAGGATAATTCATCGGTCCCGGCCTCATCAATAGGCAGCGACCAAGATCAAGCTCGACAACCTTTTGAACTCGATCCTGCGACCTAGTTTTCGTCGCTTGCCAATGCATTCAGCAGGCGGCTGGCTCTTGGAACTATTGGGTCATCGATTGTTCCAATAGGAGGGAATTTAGGCGGAATCACCAGCCTACTCCTGGGTTTTGAACCCTAGATATCACGGGACCTTAAGCTTAATGCAGTGTACCCTATCCAGAGCTACAAACGATGCATTAATACTAGTAATGGTTTTGGCGTAGGTTGAGCGTTTAACTTTTTTTTTTTTCTGAAGTTGCTTCGAGAAATTCACTACAAGATTGAGGATGAACCTTGTACCGCAGACTTCTTTGGGCTTAGGTGCTAAGTATGGAGGCATCTATTATTCCAAATTCGTATAATCATTTCCTTCCTTCCTTTCTGTCCAAACCTGGTGTTCCATATCTAGCTCGTTCTTCAATGCGGATTGCAATTATCGTTGACAAGTCGGGCCTGGAATAAAAAATTGTGATTCCTGCTACAAAATTCTTAAAAGATGGCCTCAATACCTAGTTCATCCTATCCCTCCATGAATCCTTCATAAAATTCTCAGATTGAGTAGACATGGAGTCTCTCGTTAAACCTCACAATATCTCCAGAATTCTTCACTGCTTTGCCCAGAGTTGCAAGCTGTGATCGATCGAATTCCTTGCCAACCATAACGACTTCCCTTTAGGATACCCAAATCCTCATTTTCTCCAATCGATCGATGGAGCCGAGCCTGATGAAAACCCCCAACCCTAGCACTGACAACCCCAATCCCAATCTCATTAATCATCATTCACAAAAGTTCATTTTGTTGATGATTCTCCCCCAAGTCTCGCGAAGGACTATAGCGCAAACCCAAGTTCAAATGAATGGGGCTCGCACCCAACTTTCCCATAAAACCCAAATGAATATGCTTCTAAAAAAAAATGGCTCAACCCGCTTCTACAGGAAATTTTCAAGAACCCAATTCGAATTCTGAGGTCATGGAGGCCATGGTCTCGAATCTTTTCTCCAATGTCTCGGCTTTAGAGGCTGCCTATTGTTGGGCCCTTCGTTTTTGGGACAAGGATTCATGCAAGTTTTGACTAAGCATGAGTTGCACAAGCTTCACCAAAAGCTGGATAGCAAAGTGAGAAAGAGCAACAAAAAGCAGTTGCGAAAGTCAGTGCAATGCCAACTAAGAAAAAAATGGTTGCAACAGAACAAGGAAGCACACGAGAAGAGATGGAAGAGACAACCTAGCTATATATAGGGCTGAACATAATTGTAAAAGGGTTGGTGTTGTTGTTGTTAGTTAGTTGAGCTCTTAGTTGTTGGTTATTGTAAGCCGAGTCAAGCAAAGTCTTGAGTCTGTGATGTAACCGATCTATCCGTCTGAGAATTGGAGCTGGGACATGAGTCCAGAGTCAAGAGTTTGTACAGAGCGTTAATGTGTATCTCTGATTTTGTAACTAAAGGAAGATTCTAAAGCTAATATGAAGAAGGACCTCAATTTTCAAAATATGATGTGTCTCTGTGTGTTTACTTATGCATTACAATACTTCTTTATGGTCTATAAGTTCTACTTGAATGGTTCTATGTTTAAATGTTGGTTCTCAACATACGTAGGTTGGATTCTTGCATACATAAGATTCAACACTGTTTATGTCTCTTGCGTAAGATCAAGATGAGTCCCAAAGGTTATGTGGATCCTCCTAAGTCTTTTCCCTACCCTTCCCTATCTTTTTGTCTCAACAACACTTTGGGTGAGACTTCTTCTCTTCGGAGGAGATGAAACTGCCAGTCCTCTAGACTACTTGGTACCTTTTGTTGGTAACCTGAGAAGGACCCTAGTTTGATCAAACTTGCACCAACAAAATGGTTCCGTTGTCGAGACTTGCGTAAAAAGGGAACCTGTAGGGAGAATGCTTCTACGGATCCACATATCTGGTATTGATCAATGGTGGGAAAGAAACTGCGATGCCTTCATATGGAAAGAAGCGGAACTGAGGGGAAAATCGGTGGAAAACACTCGTGAAGCAATCTTTTACTCGGAAAGATTGAGCGACCAGTATGAGATTTTATGGGTTAAATTCCCAGAAGAATTTTTCCACTGGATAAAGAGGCTCCAAGAAGATCCAAAGTTCCAAGGGTGAGTCAAGAGGATCTATGCTCGGGACACTGAAAATCTCACAATACTTTAGAGGCTGGATTGTCCAGTCACGCGAGTGATTGATTTTTGGGTCAACACCACATTAGAAGGATATATCATCGAATTTGCAAATGAGAACCACCAATCTTTTTTGCGAGCAGAGGTGATTTTCAAGAAAGATGCAAGGGGAAGACTGTTGAGAGAAATCCCCCTATGGATTAAGGTTTTCTTGATGGAGGAGGGGATGTTGATTATTTCTCTGACTAAGATGGAAACGTAAACACCCTCGCTTGGGGTAGGGCGAGGTAGGGTGAGAGTCATGGCATGAGAGAGGGGGAGGGTTCTTTGACAAATGGGGGGGTAAAAAACAAGAAACGAACTCGAGATATGACTGAGCCTTGAAGAGAGCCACCATAGTTGAGAAGTGGTGGAACGACAAGATCAAGAAAGCAACAAGACAGTCTGAGAGGTTGGGGAAAGAAGGCGGATCCGAAGAAGTAGAGGAGAGACAGATGGAAGAGTTGCAGAAGATGAGAAGAAAAGAACGACTGGCTAGTCAAATATTAAATGAGAGAGAAGCATAGAGAGAATGAAGTCCCCAGTAGTTTGGACAAGAAGGAGAAGGTGAAGATGTAAGAGAGGAAGAAGCCGACATGAATCTTGAAGAAGAAAGAGAATATTCAACCTCGATAATAGGAGAGATCAGGGATCCGGTCGAAGAGATCATCCCAATGGAAGAAAATGAGACACCCCAGATCAAAGAAAACCACCCCGAAGCCAGTGGCACCAACCCCGAATCACCCATACCCCAAGTGTCTTCTATACAAGCAATAAGTTCGATACTACCTTATCATGCTAGTTTTGTTCCAGTACAATTAGTTAGTCAATCAAAACCAGGAAGTGCGAGTACAGGGAGGATATTGGGATCCCTTGGTAGATCGCAAGAAGGACCGTTAGGATTCATATTGATAATAACAACAAGATCAACAATGGTTGGCCATGCGAGAGGTTCGATTGCACAATACCCAGAATTTTGGGGTAAGGGCGATGAAGACATTGAGCAACATTGGTTCTTGTGCAAAGAAATCTGGAGATCCAAAGGGACTACAGATGCGAATAAGATGGTCAAGTTCCAGACTACTTTGAGAGGTCCTGCTCTCAAGTGGTACATGAATATAATCTATCTAGGAGTGCCAGGAACGCAAGGTCAAGCATTCACCCTGGGCTAGGTACGAACAAGGTTCATAGTAGATTTCAAACTACCTCAATTAGAACAACATGCTCTGTCAGAGTTGCATGAGATCTAGCAGCGGGAAGGTGAAACAACCTAGGAATATAGCCAAAAGTTTAAATATGCTATAGGGATGTTGGCACATCCAATCCATGAAGAACATCAAAGGGAGTGGTAAATTCAGGGATTGCTACCTCTAACTTAGATTCCACTAACGCAACAATGGATATCCACTTTAACAGACGCCTTGGAACAATTGGTGAAGATTGAAGCCATGGCGGGATACCCTAGGAGCATGAGAGTGACCAAACCCCAAGCAGATAAAAATCTAGTGCAACTACAAGGGAAGATATCGACACTTACATAAAATATTCAAGAGCTGACGATACCCAGACTAGGACGACCACAGGTTTGGTGCACCAGATGCTATACAGAATGTCATCTGGTGAACGAATGTCAACGAATAAGAGGAATTTGACCTCCTCAGAATCTAATGGTAACCCCACCAGGACCCACGGGATGAGTTACGCAAGTATCGACAAACTTACCATTCCATAACCCCACCCTGTATCATGCTTTTCTAGGAGGCCAAGCAACACCAAAAACTAAGTATTGTGAAATTTGCCGAATCCATGGGCATGGGCCAAGACAGTGCCCCATTATGCAGAAATATTCGACATTAACAAATACAGTACACTATGAGTTTTTTGCATCTACCACACATACTACCAATCAATGTAGAGCGTTGGATGCACTTGCAGACAGGTTAGACCGAACATTATTAAGGGTGAATGAAAACCCTCAGGGACCAGGAAGAGATCAAGGAGGTGGAGCCGGAGGAGACTTCAGAGGAGGAAGGACTGAGGGAAGAGGGCCAAGAAAATGTTATAACTGTGATGAGAAAAGTCACATGGCTAGAGACTGTCCCCATCCAAGGCGGCCATGGTGCTCTCATTGTAGAACCAACGAGCACGCAACTGAAGATTGCCCAAAGTTAATTGAAAAATGGGAAGATATAGTACGACAAAGAGGAACTAACCTCATCAGTTCAAAAATCAAGAGAGTTATTAAGGGACAATTGCCCAACCTTAATATCATTACTCTAGGAGGATCAAAGAAATGAGTTTTTGTTGATACTCTACCTCATATCCAGAAAGAAGCACCTAAAGAAGACAGGTACGACCCCTCTGAAACAAAACTTGTTATTTAAAGATGCCATAGAGATATTTCAGAATATTCCTAGCCCTGAGATGCAAGAGAAACCCCCACAACCTATTGTTTATCCTAATATGGCACAAGTCCCTACTTCACCCCCTGCACCCAGAAATATTGTAGTCATATCGAGACAATCAGAGAAACCTCAAAATGTAGTTGACCTTTGGTTTCAATTATTCTCTGACATTCT
Organism: Picea engelmannii; assembly: GCA_009831015.1. Classification (NCBI taxonomy): domain Eukaryota; kingdom Viridiplantae; phylum Streptophyta; class Pinopsida; order Pinales; family Pinaceae; genus Picea; species Picea engelmannii. The sequence goes on from ML796586.1 coordinate 361,434, forward strand.
ATGGAATGATCAACTAACAGAAAAGTTGTGGAATGCACTATACCTATTTTTAGGGAATGAAGAACCCCTAGAAGAAAGAATAAGGGACAATCTTCCTGAGAAGAGTACTCAGAGAGTGCAACGAAGAAAAGTATGAACTAGAAAAGAATTCAGACTAGTATCCCACTTAGATGAATTTAAAATTAAGGACATCATGTTGGATATCTAGGATCCAATGTGAATATTCTACCTAAAAATACTTGGGAAGCCTTAGGAACACCTAGGCTGACATATTCCCCAATTCAATTAAGAATGGCAAACCAATATTATATCTTCCCCATAGGAAGACTGGAGAATGTGGAAATAAATGTCGTAGGAGTAAAGACAATGGCTGACTTTGAAGTCATTGAGATCATGGGAGATAAGGACCCTTACTTTGCACTACTTGGCATTGATTGGGCCTATGACAATTATGCAGTAATCGACTTAAAGAAAGACACCATGACCTTTGAGGCTGAGGGAATCAAGGTAGTTCAACCTTTGGATCCATATGTAGGACCCAGGTATATAGAGCCAATAGACAATAATATGGAGGGAGAATACTTGGATTAGTTGTACACCGTAACAACGGGAACAAGAGATGATTATATAAATCCAACTGTTGATGGATCAGTAAGTTGGAGAAGCATACAATCAACAGATGAAGATTCAGAATTGGCTTTTGACAGTTGGCAACAAGGTTCATACAAAAGATTCTCAAGAAGATGCACAACTTTCATAGTGACCAAATGGATTGGGATTGAAGTTAGAGAACACCCAGTATACGATGGCACCTCAGAAATAGACAGTTTTGTGCTCAACATGGAAGAAAATGTAATAGAATATTAAAGAATCTCAGTACTAGATGTAGCTTTTCAGAACACCCTTGCTAGATGGTGAGCTAATCATAAATCCGTACTCATAACTTGGGACGAGGTGAAGAAAGATATCAAGTATAGGTTCCAGAATAAGGAGCAGTTGGAATCAGAGATGCAGATGAATCTCCAATTTGCGCAACTATTCAGTGGAGAATCATATCCTAGAATGCATATTCAACAGTGCGTGACACAGTGGCAAGATGTGGGGATACCCTCTCACTTATGGGCCCAGGTATTTCCCCACTCTCTAGATCCAATACCGAAAGCTTGGTTCATACATGTGGAAACCATAAGATAGACCAACGACTGGCCAACACTAGCAGCTCACTTTTGCAAGGACTTCTCATTTACAAGTAAGTACCCTGAGCTTGAAGTAGTCCTGCAAAAGATTAAAGAATTTCTTTTTATATATAATGGTGATCAGAAATCAAACTTAGCGGTATGTGCCAAACATAGCCAATAATTTCAGAACAACCTTCATCTAGCCTCAACTGAGAAACCTATAGAATGCTATCAGATTAGCAGAGATGCAAAGAGCCTAGATGACTTAGAGGAATTGAGAAACCTAGTCATCAAAGAAACAAAGGGGAGCAGAGAAATTCAAAACTCCATACCCATCCAGACTGATAGTTCCTACAATCACCCATTAAAATTGCACAAAATCAACATAGGCACCGCAGAGAAACCCAAGATAGCTATGGTGGGAGACTATTGGGATGAGAAAACCAGTCAAGAAATACAGAGTTTGTTGCGGGAATATGACGATTTGTTCCCAAACACTTTTTCAGAGTTGAAGGGAATTAAAGGAGTTATGGGAGAAATGAAGATTGAATTGAAACCAGGATCCAAGCCTGTCAGACATAGACCATACCGTCTTAACCCTAGAGTAAAAGAGAAGGTGAAGAAGGATATAGACAAGATGTTGGAAGCAGGTCTCTTTTTTGCAGTAGAAGAAGTAGAGTGGGTTAGCCCAATAGTCATTCAAAGAAAGAAAGGAACAGAGGATATTAGAGTCTGTGTAGACTACAAAAGCCTCAACTCTGCCTATGTGCATGACCCTTTCCCAACACCCTTTATAGATGAGGTGATAGAACAGGTTGCGGGGAAGGAAGCATACTCATTCATAGATGGATTTTCAGGGTACCACCAAGTCAAGGTCGCTGAAGGGGACAAAAAGAAGACCACTTTCATAACATAATGGGGATCTTTCACATACAATGTGATGCCATTTGGCTTAAAGAACGCCCTTGAAATTTTCTCCAGGATTGTAATAGTAGCCTTCAGAGAGTTCATTCACAAATTTATAAAAGTCTATATGGATGATTGGACAATATACAGCCTGCTGAAGGAACATGTAGCACTGTTGCGGATAATGTTTGACAGATGCAGAGAATTGCATATCTCATTGAATCTTAGAAAGTGCATCTTCTGTGTACCACATGGGAATTTGTTGTTCCACATAGTCTTTCGAGAAGAAGTATTGGTAGACCCAACCAAAGTTGCGGTCATCACAAATATGCCACCACCTACGAGTGCTAAACAATTGCGCTCCACATTGGGACACATAGGCTACTATCATAGGTTCATCCGAAGATATGCCAACATTACTGCACCTCTGGAAAACCTATTGAAAAAGGCTGAAATGTTCCAATGGACTCCAGAAAGTGATAAAGAATTTGAGATACTCAAGGAAAATCTCAGCACAACACCGATTCTGATATTCTCAAACTGGGAGAACAAATTTCATGTCCATGTAGATGCTTTAGGAATTGCCCTGGGAGCTATCTTAACACAACCTGGAGATGGAGCTATGGATCATATTATCTATTTTGCGAGTCAGAAGTTGTCGCAAGAAGAACACAACTACAAAACGACGGAAAGAGAGGGCTTATCCATGATCTATGCTTTACAGAAATTTAGACATTATTTGTTAGGTTCTCATTTCAAATTCTTTACTGATCATTCTGCATTGAAATATCTAGTCAACAAACCTATTTTGGAAGGGATAATTTGTAGATGGTTGTTTTTATTTCAGGAATTTTCATTTGAAGTTATCATTATGCCAGGAAGATGCAACGTAGGACCTGATTACCTATCCAGATTAGAGTCAGGGGAAAGTGGCGGAGCAATAGATGACTAGCTCCCAGATGCAGACTTGTTCTGGATTGAGGCCATACCATAATACCTAGAGGACATAGAAGTCTTTTTAAGTACACGGGCCTTCCCAGAAATATATTCTGCAACACAGAAACGCCACATGGTTGTTAGAGTAGCAGATTACCAGCTGATTGTCAGACAGTTGTATAAACTAGGACTAGACAATATCCTCAGATGATGTGTCCTAGAGCATGAAAGAAAGGATATACTCTGGGAATGCCACAATGGATTTGCAGGAGGTCACATAAGAGGAAAGGCCATTGCACAAAAAGTACTACAAGCTGGAATTTGGTGGGAAACACTCTTCAAGGATGCAAAAGTACACGTTAGATCATGTGATGTTTGTCAACAAGTGGGTAAGTTGTCACGCCAAGATGAATTACCACTACAACCAGTTAGGGCTCTACAAGTATTCGTGAAATGGGAGGTTGACTTTATTGGACCAATCAACCCTACATCCAAGCATTCAAAGGCTAGGTACATTATCATCGCAACTGACTAACTTACCCATTGGGCAGAAGCAGTAGCTGTTAAGGACTGTTCAACCGATACTACTGCCAAGTTCATTTTCGAGAATATCATCACTCAGTTCGTATGTTCTAGGATCATAACCAATGATCAGGGAGCTCATTTCATTAGCAGCACTATAACAACACTTACAGCAGATTCCGAGTAGAACTTGTTGGTCACATCCAAGCCAAAGGGGTATAGTAAAGAAGAGACCCAATATTTTGTTGTAGAGGCATCACTCCTTGCCAGGAAGTGGTAGGACAAAGTTGGAAACTTTCAAGGAGTGAAGGAGCGAGCCTTAGAATTGGTCCCAGAGTTGGGCCCTTCATTTCAAGAGGTAAAAGAAGAGAAAGCACAAACAAAAGAACTGAAGGAAGAAGAAAAGGAGGACAAGGGAAAAAAACAAATTCTCTTGGAGTATGAGAAAGAACTAAGCACTTGACTTGAGGGCGAGTCAAGGATTGTGGTCAGAGCCTGTTGGGCCCTTCGTTTTTGGGACAAGGATTCATGCAAGTTTTGACTAAGCTAGAGTTGTGAAAGCTTCACCAGAAGCTGGATAGTAGAGCGAGAAAGAGCAATAGAAAGAAGTTGTGAAAGTCACCTCAACTCCAACTAAGCAACAAACGGTTGCAACAGAACAAAGAAGCGCACAGGCCGAGATGGAAGACACAAACTAGCTATATATAGGGTTGAACATAATTGTAAAAGGGTTGGTGTTATTGTTTTTAGTCATTTGAGCTCTTAGTTGTTGGTTATTGTAAGTCAAGTCAAGCAAAGTCTTGATTCTATAATGTAACTGATCTATCCGTATAAGAATTGGAGCTCTGCGACATGAGTCTAGAGTTAAAAGTTTGTACAGAGAGTTAATGTGCATCTATGATTTTGTAACTAAAGGAAGATTATGAAGCTAATATGAAGAAGGACCTCAATTTTCAAAATATGATGTGTCTCTGAGTGTTTACTTATGCATTACAGTACTTCTTTATGGTCTATAATTTCTACTTGAACAATTCTATGTTTAAATGATGGTTCTCAACATAACTAGGTCTGATTCTTGCATACGTAAGATTCAACATTGTTTATGTCTCTTGTGCAAGATCAGGATGAGTCTCAAAGGTTCTTTGGATCCTCTTAAGTATTTTCCCTACCCTTCCCTATCTTTTTGTCTTAGCAGTGTTTCGGGTGAGACTTCTTCTCTTCGCAGGAGATGTAAATGGCATTGCTCTAGACTACTCGGTACCTTTTGTTGGTGACCTGAGAAGGACCCTGGTCTGATCAAACTTGAGTCAACACCTATGTACAACTATTGACCGCCCACATGCCCTCTGATGTGAACAACATCTAGGCGGTGAAGAGGGCCATCATAGCTCAACTCCACAGGCTCTTAGAGCTCAAGCGCTATTATAAAAATGGCTGCAAGGAGCCCCCGTCTGATACCCACCTCCAGGATCAGTTCCATGAGATCCAGTGCGTGATCAGAACATATGAGATGATGCTCAATAGGATCGAGTCTGAGATTGAAATGAAAGACACAAAGGTTGGCATGGTCAGGGAACAAATTAAGAAAACCAAGAAGATAAATGTGAGATTGGAGAAGAAATTGCAGGAGCTAGAGATGGTTTTGAGAACTCACCTGTTTGTTAAATCTATGCAGGAGGAATCCAAGGAATTCCATGGATTCGCTAAGATTTTGATTAATCAAATGAATTCTGTAGAGTGCGATTTAGATTCTGCTGCAAATTCAATCCATCCTGATATCAGGTATGCTAAGAAAACCCATAAGAAGTTTTCTTTCGAGTCCTATGTTTGCAATGGGATGTTTGGGGGGTTTGCGAATGAGGATTTTTATATCAATGGAGGGTTGTCTTCAATCATAGATCCTGAAAAAACACATGATTGAGTACTTTACCGAGTAACAGGACTTGAAATCAGAGGACCCTTTTGAGTTTTTGCCCTCGAGACCCCCTAATTGCATGTTTGGGAAATTTTGTCATAAGAAGTATTTGTAGGTTGTGCATCCCAAGATGGAGGAATATTTATTTGGGAATATAGACTAGAGGGACCATGTTGTCAATGACATGCATCCAAGAATGGCCTTCTATAAATATTTCTTGAAGCTTTCCAAGGCAATCTGGCTTGTTGTAACAACCCAAATCAGATTGTAGATGAAGGGGTTGTAGACCATGTTCACACAAAGACAAAATCCCAGTGTTGTGGGTGGGCAAGCCCAGGTTTCAGTTTTGAAACCGGGCTCTGATACTATATGTAAGACCTTAATTTCAGTTTTCTTGTTCATTGTTTTCCTTTCTTGATTTTCTTTACAGCATAATAATGGACATCAACATGATAATCAACAACAAGCTAATAACAACAACATACTAACAACATAAAAACATACTTACCAATTGAATATTAACCTCCCAACCAACTAGGAACAACCTCTCCGGCTCCCTAGCTCCAAGAATCCTTGTGGCTCCAAGAATCCTTGCGGTTTCCTAGCCCTCGAGCCCAAAATTCCTAGCAACAACAGTGCCCTGTGAGAGTTTCCTGAAAACAATTCTTCCGATTTCCTCCTACTCCTCTATCTTTCATAAATTCTAAAACAAAAAATGAGATCTTTCTTCCAAGCCCCCCCCTTCTTTGTTATCCTCCTCTCTCAAATCCCCCTCATTAATTCCCCAACAAACTTACCCCCCCATTAACTCCCCAACAACCTTATCCCCCCATTAATTCCGTCGCCCACCTTTTAATAATAATAAAATAATAAAAGACTCATTTAATATATTTTAATAATTAATTAAATTTTAAATTAAAAACTATGATAAAATTAATCAATTTGGGTTGTTACATTAATGGAAAATACTATAGGTAGGAGCCTCAACCAAGCTTGAAGATGTGAACTTCTTCTCGGGATAGAAATGTTTAGAGAAAAATGGAAGTTCTACACTCTGAATTCAAAGATGAAAACTTAATTTTGTGTTGAGCTTCAATCCAAATAAAAATACATGTTTTATATGCTTTGTTCTTCAAAAGCCATGATTTTTATCTAAGTAAATATTTATATATCATTTATAATTCCAAATATTTAAAATAGTTATACTATGTTTAATATATTTTAACTTTACTTCAATGCATCTTAGTAATATAGAAAACCAACACTCATTTAAATAATTAGCAAATAATTCTACATTTAAACTCTAATTTAGACTAGAAGCACTAGAAAAAGCCAAAGCAAAGGCTGAGATCAAACTACACACAAATAAAAGTAATCAAGAAAGAAGAATTAGCAAATAAGAAAAAACTTAATGTTAAGAATATAGGAAATAAATTAAATAACTAACAACATCAAGAAGGCAAAGAAGATGGGTGGAAAAGGCACAAAGTCAATTCAAATAATGTGTACATCAATAATGTATATATAGTACATATTGCATAAATTTCCTCTAACGGTATGACTGTTAGGGTAAGATAACGAATTGAGATTAGAGTTTTCAACATCCCCCCTTAATCATAGGTTCGTTCTTTCCTAAAAAACCATCACTTCTTGACAACTAGTAATGTGTCAAGCAAATATTCAAAGGGCTTAAGATCCTCTCTGAAATCTGAAAAAATAGCAGAAGATGAAGGATTCTACTAAATTGGTGGTTTAAGGATGACCACAAACTCATCTGGTGGTTTCAAGATGACCACCAACCATGCTGGTGGTTTCGAGATGACCATAAACTCATCTAGTGGTTTCGAGATGACCACAAACCCATCTGGTGGTTTCAAGATGACCACAAACTAAATGTCTAGCAAAAGCTGATGTCTTCTACTAAATGTCATGGTTTTAATTTGACCATAAACTAACAAGATCTCAAGGCTCAAAAATATGAAATCATAACTTCATGTCTTCTACTTAATTGGTGGTTTTAAGCTGACCACAAACTATCAAGAGCTCAAGGCTAAAAAAATATGAAGAAATGGTTTCAGGATTACCACAAACCATATCAACAAAAATATGTTCAAGAACAAGAATGCATACCATGAACTAGGTTGCATACTTGATCATCTGTTCATAGGCTCTAAAACTTGGAACTTGACTAAAAACTTTATATTTTATTCCCCTTGTCAGGGAGAAGTTGTTCAAATTCCCTTGACCATCATTCACAAGTATGACCAAGAAGAGATCCAACACCTGTATAAGCTACTGGAACAATGTGTACGTTTTCACAATGCATACATGAATGAAGATCAAAACACTGATTTATCATCTGATCATTATCAACTTCATTTAATTCACTGATTTTGTTTGTTGTGAGAAGACTGCGGAAATTTCTGAACAGAAACAAGGTTAGAATGGGTTTTATTTTGTTGCATATCTTCTTGTTGGAGTGAGGGTTTCTTGCAATTCCACCCTTTTACAATAATCCAGCTCGACAATAGAAAAAATTCATCTCAACAGAAGGGTGGTGGCTTCAACAAAAGATGCACCCACTTACAATCATAATTCAATTCAATATTTGATACTTACAAAAGGAACAACAATAAGTATCACAAATAAAAATTCTGAACAGAGACAAGTCCAAAGTGCAGGAATTGTCATAAAATTCTGAACATAAACAACTCCAGAATGAAGGAGTTGAATTATTCTGCAAAATTTTCGATGGTGTGTATGTAAATCTCTGAAATTTGTAGACATTGGCTTGATCTCATAGTGAGACATCGACTCTACTTGTGGCTTTCCTCCTTTCTTTCATTAATTAGTTTGAAATTTCTTGAATGAAATCACTTCACCTCATAGTATGTTGATACAGAAGCAATCAAATATCAACTCATTCTTGCCCTTTTCACAATGGAAATCCCTCACCATCAATTAAAAATCACTTGTTGCAAGCTCAATGAAAAAATTCTTTAAATCGATGATAAACTTAGTTTTAAAACCAAACCCGTGAGCATTGTGTAACTCCAAGCCCATACAATAAAAGGCTCAACCCTAAAGACTATATGATGAACTTTTAAAGCCTTTATAAATAGTTTTCAAAAATAATTCTAAAATATTGAATAAACATAAAACATAGAGACATTAAGTTCTTGCTTTACCAAGTCAAAGGCACTTCCTTTTGCAAGTTTCAAACAACAATGAATTCTCGCGTAGATTTCTTCAAAAGAACTATAAACTTCAGCAGGGTGCACTTGCGAGGGAAGATAGCAGACTTCTCTTTAATTACATGATAGAAGTGTCCATCATTGACATAAAACTCTACACCTTCTTATAGCTTAGTGTAACA
>ML796586.1:418309-439239 GCA_009831015.1 Picea engelmannii
CTTTTATACCATCTGTTGGAGTTTTTAGAAGTTTAGATTTTGAAATACTTCCTGTTGAACTCCCCCCTTCTAGTCTTCATTTGGAAGAAGAAAGTTTTGACACCCATGTTTCCCCTGATATTGTAAAGTGGTTTAGACTCGGGAGCTTAGAATATTTTCCCACTTTGGGTTTTCTTACTCCTCCTATCAAAGTTGTTGTATCTAAAGAGGGGGAAACTTATTTTCCTTTGAACCCCTCATTATTCTCCTCCAACACTCAACCGTTTCCCTTTTCCCCTAGAAGCACAACTCCAGTCCTATCAGTCCAAACTCCATATCCCCCTTGTTCTCCTACAGTTCACATCCCAATGGCAGGTGTTAATCTTCCTAGAAATAGGATGGATTCCATAGTGGTTGCTAGATATTTCCCTCTTGTTTTAACTCAGACTATAAACTCTCTCCCAATTGGAGACTACCTTAAGTACATGCCTAAGTTCACAGGGGAGGAAGACATAACTGCAGAGGAACACCTTTCAAATTTTTATAGTTATGCATACAATGTTAACATTGAAAATGAAGATGTGTGGATGAGAGTTTTTGTACAGAGCCTTGATGGTGAGGCTAGGAAATGATTCATGGGATTGACTCCTGGATCTATTGATGGGATTGAGGCTCTGGATGATTCATTCTTGAGGCATTGGGGGGATAAAACACATTTTCTTTATTATATTATAGAGTTTGGGTCACTTAAAAGAGAAGAGGGGGAATCTGTTTCAGACTTCTCAAAGAGGTTTAACAATATGTACAATAAGATTCCCAATGAAATAAATCCTACAGATACCTCTGCTAAGATTACTTATGACAGTTCTTTTGACCCTGAGTTTTTCCTCCCATTGAGAGAAACAAGAGCTACCTATTTAGCTCATATGAAAGATGCAGGCCTTGAAGTAGAGTCTAATATATTGGCAGTTGACAAGCTTGGGAGTAAACTTTATAGATACAGAAGGAGAGGTAGGTATGAAACTTCAACCTCTGATTCCCCTGTTGCCCACCCTCAAGTGGATGATTTGACAAAGTTGGTAAAATCACTTTCTGCAGAAATGGAGAAATTGAAATTTGAAGGAAGAGCTATAGGAACCCCCAGAATATTGATAATAGGGGTAATTTCAGAAGACATGATAACATCCCTCAGGTCATCCAAAGAGATCAAAGAAATAGGGATAGGAATGATCAAAAAATCTAAGCTCCGCTCCAAAATAACCTTGTTACTGATGAACAAGGAGATGAAGAAGATGCAGATCCTGAAATCCATTTTCTTGGTGACACCTCTTCATCTCCTCATTTAACTCAATCTGCATAGGAAGAGACTCTCATGGGAAACCAACTAAATAAGCTGAGAGAAGGGGAAATGACCAGTGGCAATCCAAATAGATACAACCTAAGGTCCAAGAAGAAAGAGGGAAAGCATGACATTCTCGATCAGCCTACTAGAACAAAGAATCTTGTTAAGGATATGGTAGCTAGCAACAAAGAAAAAGAGGCACAAAACCCCCAAGCAGTAGTTAAGATCCCTACCCCAGAAGTTAAGGATATTATGAAGCCTCCCTCCTCTTTTAGCTTTGAGAATAATATTCAAAAGATTAAAATCCCTGTACCTTTTTTGGAGCTAGTTAAGAACGAGGAATTCAAAAGATACCTTTCCAAAATGATGCAACCTAAACCTTCATCTTATCCTGTAGATTTTGTCAACCTCCAAGATGAAAATCATGTTTTCATACTGGGACCTTTGGTATAACATAGGGATGACTCCTCCCCTCCTTTCTATACATCATTAAACATTCATGATAAAGTGATGCACAACTGTTTGATGGATTCAGGGGCATATCACAATCTCATTCCCAAGACTGTCATGGATGAGATTGGGTTGGAGGTTACAAAAAATTACCATGAACTGCACTCATTTGATTCTAGGAAGGTGAAGTGCCTCGGGGTTATCAAAGACCTGGTTGTTTCCTTATTCCAGTTGCCAATGAAAAGTGTGGTCATGGATATTGTTGTGGTTGATGTCCCCCCTATGTTTGGGATTCTCTTGTCTAGATCTTGTATCAAAATACTAGGGGGAACTTTATAGATGGATTTTTCATATGACACCATTCTTGTGTTTGGGGGACAACATAGAAGGATTTATAGGGAAGCACAACTTGCTTACATTATCAGTGATGGATCAAATCCTACCAACCACCCCATTTTTGCAGTTGATACTGATTTAGGAACCAATACAATACATCTCACTGATGCTCCTCAAACACCTATTGAAATAAAAAATCATCCTATTTCCTCCTGTGAAGATCCTCTTCCCAATACCTCTGTTTGGAAGATGTTTTTTGATGGAGCCTCTTCTAGGGAGAGTGTTGGTGTTGGGGTAGTCTTTATTTCCCCTGCCCATGAGACCATATCTCTGTCTTACAAGCTTGAATTTGAAGCAAAAAACAATGTGGCTGAATATAAGGCTCTTTTTTTGGGTTTGAGAGCTGCCAAAGACATGAAGATTGAAGAGATATCAGTATTCATAGATGTTGAGTTGATTGTTCATCAATTCAGAAATCAATATCAAGCTAAGCACCCCAGGTTAAGGGCCTACATAAATGAAGTCTTGGATCTTTTTGATAGTTTCTTCTTAGCTTTTAATATTTCATTCGTTCCAAGAAAGGAGAACACTGTGGCAGATTCATTGGTTGTCTCAACAAGTAATTTCAGGGTTCCTTTGCCCCCCAAACTCAAGCATGAGGTGGAAGTAAAATACAAACCCTTTGTTCCTGACAATGCCAAACATTGGAAGGTTTTTGAGGATGATCTTGAAATAAAAAGGTTTCTTGAGATTGTGGAGGAATTATTTTCTTTACGGATTGATCAAGATCAAGATACTGAAGAAAGACCTCATGCTGATGTTTTTCTGAGTAAAATTGTTGACCATCATATTGATTAGTTACCCAGTAACCATATTCCAAAATGACTTTTCCCCTTGGAGATATTGTTTGATAGAAATGATGTTATTTTAAAGATCAAAATTTCAACTGAAAATATTGATGTGACTGAATGCAATTTAGGAACATAAGAAGATCCAAAATATGTCAAATTGTCGGGCAGTTTGTCAAAGGAGAAAAGGGATGAGTATGTCAATCTTTTGAAGGAATTTTCTTATGTGTTTTCCTGGAAATATGAATATTTGAGAACATATGACACCAGCGTCATTGAACATAAGATCCCTTTGAAATAAGAAACCAAGCCTTTTAGGCAGAAACTCGGACAGATAAATCCCATGTTGCTGCCTATTATGGAAAAAGAAGTGAGAAGGTTGTTGGATACCCAGATCATCATCCCTTTGAGATATTCATAATGGGTAGCTAACTTGGTGCCTGTGAGGAAGAAAAATGGGGAAATCAGGTTGTGTGTTGACTTCAGGAATTTGAAAAGGAGCTCCAAAAAGGATAAATACCCCTTTTCAAAGATGGAGCACATTTTTCATAGAGTGGCTAGTTCATCTAAGATGTCCATGATTGATGGTTTTTCTGGCTACAATCTGATCTATGTACTGCCTGAAGATAGAGAAAAGACAACCTTCACTACTCCTTTAGCACATTCATGTATGCTAAAATTCCCTTTGGATTGATGAATGCAAGAGAAACCTTCCAGTGAACCATGGACATTTCCTTTATTGGGGAGAAAGACAAATTTGTAGTGATGTATCTGGATGACGTTACAATATTCTCAATGTCCAATAAAGAGCATTGTCATCATCTGAAGAAAGTCCTCCTGAAGTGCAGAAGGTTTGGTCTCTCCCTCAATCCTAAGAAATCTTTATTTTCTATGAAGGAGGGTAAATTATTGGGGCATATTGTATCAGCAGAAGGGGTACGAATTGATCGAAGTAGAGTAGAGGCCATCCAGTCCTTATCTTTTCCCAGATCCAAGAAATAGGTTCAGTCTTTCTTGGGAAAAATCAATTTTCTAAGAAGGTTCATCTCTAATTTTGTTGAGTTGGTTAAGCACATTACAACCATGCTTAGAAAGGGGAACAAGGTGAAATGGACCGTTGAATCTAGAGATTCTTTTGACCAAATCAAATGGCCTTTGACTGAAGCACCTGTGCTCATCAACCCTGACTATTCTAAGGAATTTCTAATATTTTATTTTTCCTCAATTGACACATTGACTATTGTTTTGTTACAGAAAAATACATAGGGGTAGAGCAGCCTATTTCCTTCTTTAGCAGAGCATTGAAAGATGCAAAAATGAGATATGATATCATGGAGAAGTAGGAATATGTTTTGGGCAAATCCCTCAAGGATTTTAGAATATATTTTCTGCATTCAAAAATCATTGCATATGTCCCTTCGGCCATAGTAAAAGAGATATTGATCCATCCTGACATAGATGGGAAGAGAAGCAAATGGATTTCCAAAATTCTAGAGTTTGACCTGGAAATAAATCCCACTAAGTTGGTAAAAGGCCAAGGTTTAGCGAGGTTGTTGGTTGAATCAAATTGCATGGATTTGGGGGTTAATTTGATGATCATAAACTCAGAAAATCAACAGGATGGTATTGTTGATAAAGACTCTCATTCCAACCCCAACTTGGCAGGATGCAGTTGGTATAAAGACATAGTATATTTTCTGCAAAAGTTGTGGCCTCCTGATGATTTGGATAAGAACAAGGTGAGATATTTGAAACTCAATGAAATCAAATATTGTCTCATTGATCAATTTTTGTATTGGAAATATCCTATATGAGTTATGTTGAGATGTCTAGACCCACAGGAGGCCCAAAAGGCTATGGATGATTTTCATGAAACTCATGTGGGGGGCATCATTTCTGGAGGACCACAGCTTATAAGATCCTCAGAGCTGGGTATTTTTGGCCCATCCTTTTACTGGTGTTTGTGCAAATATTAGGGCTTGTGTCAAATGCCAAAAAAATTCTGGAAAGCAAGAGCTCAAATATTTGCCTTTGAAACTTGTAATGGTTTCTAGACCTTTTCCAAAGTGCGGTCTTGACTTCATTGGAGAGATCCACCTAGCCTTAAGTGTCCAACACAAGTGGATTTTGGCTGCCACATATTATTTCACCAAATGGATAGAAGCCATCCTAACAAGGAGTGCCTCCCACAAGGTAATCATTAGCTTTCTTGAGGATATCATGTCTAGATTTGGTTGTCCAAGCAGGATTGTTACAGATAATGATGCCTCCTTCAAAGTTAAACCATTGATCAAGTTTTGTGAATTGTATGGGATTACATTAAGCCATTCTACTCCTTACTACCCTCAGGGAAATGGTTTAGCAAAGTCCTCTAACAAGAGCCTCATAAAGATCATCAAGAAATTGTTAGAAGACAATAAGAAAGCATGGGACTCAAAGATGAAATTTTCATTATGGGTCGACAAGATTACAACCAAAAGGTCACTTGGAATTTCCCCTTTGCAGCTTGTGGATGGGGTTGAGGCTATTTTTCCTACTCAACTCGCCTTACCTGTGGCAAATTTACTCCAGGACTACTAAGGAGAACCCGATGATATGGTCAAGAGGATACAACAACTCGTAGAAGTACATCAGACTAGGGAGCAACTGCTTGATAAAGCTCAGGACCATCGAAAAAAAATAAAACGAGCCTTTGACAAGAGGGAAAGCAAGGAATATTTTTAGCTGGGGGATTTGGTGCTCAAGTGGGATGCACCCAAGCAAGACAAAGGAAAACATGGTAAATTTGAAGCCTTATGGATTGGTCCTTTCAAGATTTCTGAAGTATTTTCAAATAACACCTATAAGTTGCAGATCTTGGAGGATTCTGAAGTTTTGGGTGGCCCTATCAATGGGCACTTTCTGAAGAAATATTTTTCTTAAGCCATGATTGGCTTTCCACCATTGTAATTACCACTTCCTTTTTATTTCTATTTTGAATAAGAGACTCCATTACCCAAAAAATAAGGCACTGTAACTACGCATTCTTGGAAGATCACAAGGATCATTCCATCCCCTATGGAGCCAATGTTATCACATGAAGTTGTCAAGGGTCGTATGTGTTTGTTTTTAATACCTAAGTCTGTACCCTTTCCTCATCTCTCTCTCTCTCTCTCTCTCTCTCTCTCTCTCTCTCTCTCTCTCTCTCTCTTCCACACCACCAAGTCCTAGAATCTTTCCCTCTGACTGATAAAGTCATTTTCTGATCTAGGTGGATATCGGTGGACACCCACCTCTTCCAACTGGCTCAAAACAGTTTTCTGACAATTTTGGCAATTTACTATTTTTAGCAGTTTTAACTTTCGGGGCCATTTTGAGGGACTAAATGAAGGTTTTTCAGGATCAAGCTTCTCAATGGTATATGAAGGCATGATTGAGCCCCCAAAATGAATCTCCTCGATGATACATTTCCAACGGGCTATCATACGCCTAAAACGAAGATCGTATGCAAAAGTTATTACCCTAAGAAGTTGATGTACTAACTTACCCAAACGGGGCCCACATGACTTTTGGCGCTACATCTCCTAGGGTTAGGTTTTTGGATGTATCGGGTTTTTGGATTTCCTGTTTATTGTAGAAAGGCCTTCAGAGTCTCATTGTAATCATCTTCTTGTGAATGAGCGCAATTGTCGCATCTCTTATCATAGACAAGCCACCACCATTCCAACAAGCTTGTTTCTGCTGCATTTTACAATTTTAGCTTATTTCCTTATTGAATAGAAAACCAGTTTTACTGTATCTCTGTTATTTTGTGTTAAGCACCTATTAATAATCTATAGTCATTTCATTCTTCTCATAAAATCTGGATCAGTGGTATTAG
Source organism: Picea engelmannii (assembly GCA_009831015.1). Classification (NCBI taxonomy): domain Eukaryota; kingdom Viridiplantae; phylum Streptophyta; class Pinopsida; order Pinales; family Pinaceae; genus Picea; species Picea engelmannii. The sequence goes on from ML796586.1 coordinate 425,124, forward strand.
AGCAGTTTTCTCCTTGTCATCTTAACACATGTCCCCAACTAGGTCGGAGTACAAAGAGTTGGGTCTCGAGCTTGTTTCTCTTGAGGAAAAAATCTCTCACACACCCAAGTGACCTCTCATGGTAGGAGAAAATAAAGATGATAGGACAGGAGATCCTTTCAAATTGTTGATTGAGGAAGCCCTCACGCAACAAAGGAACGAGATGATGGATAGTTTCACTCAAATCCTTCGACGGCTACCAACAGGCAACGCATCTTCTTCGATTGGAGGTGCCACCCCCTTCAATGTACAAATAAACTTCGATATTCCTATATTTGAAGGTTAGATAAACACATATTCTATAGACAAGTGGTTGAATCTACTAGAAGGATATTTTTCTGTCCATAAGTTTTCAAATAGAGAAAAGATTACTTTTGCGCTCCTCAAAGTCGTTCCCCACGTCAAACATTGGTGGGAAACTTTCTGTGAGCAAAAGGAAATAGAGGAACCCTCACTATTTGTAGTCACAACCACCTAGGATTCCTTTAGGGATGTTATTAAGTAGAAATACTACCCTGTCAGAAGTTATGACGACTTGTATACCAAGTGGACCACACTGTAGCAATAAAGAGACCAAGCAGTGCCAGGTTTCACGAATATCTTTCATACCTTGCGCACCAAGTTGGGTATCAAATATTTAGAGTGACATATGGTGCTCAAGTATCGTAGCGCTTTGCATATATACATACAGACTGAAATGGAATTTTTGGACATCTCATCCTTGGGCGCAGCCTACCGATATGCCGTCAAAATCGAGCAGAAGCTCAAACAAAAGACACGGCAATTTGGGCCTGGGAACCCCTCACAAAAAAAGCYAGGAAAGGGAAGACCCAACCAATAGAACAAAGGAYAGAGCAAATATGGACAGTATCAGGACAACCAATCCAAGTTGCAAGCAAAGAAGGACACCAGAAAGACAAAGAAATATATCGGGAAGTGGTGCGACTTCCATAAGAGCCCTTGGCATAACACTGTTGACTACTRCTCAAAGCAATCACTGGTGGCCGAAGTGAAAGCCTATGAATCAGATGTGGGTTTAGAACCTGAGCCAAAACCAGAAAAGGGAAGACGGATCATTGATGCGGAACCCAGTTCCACCGTTTCTACCACCAAGCTCCAGCGTGGTGAACCAGGCGAGCCAAAAGAAAGAGAACACCTCTTTCATTCATAGATGTGGGTAAAAGGAACCCAGTTGCACTTCATCATGGATAGTCATAGCCAGAATAACCTCATATCAGCAGAGGTCGTCAAGCGGCTGGCCTTGGGACAACACTGCACTCACAACCCGACACCATTGGATGGCTTCGCCAAGGAAGTGATCTCTGCATGAACCAACAGTGTCGACTGTTGTACGACATCAAGCCATTCAAAGATGGTGTGTGATATTGCTCCTCTTGAAGTTTTTGATGTTCTTTTGGGACAACCTTATTTATGGAAACGTCATGTTGTATATGAGTCTAGGCCTCGTAGTATTATTATTACTTTGAACAAGAAGTTGTACAGGATACCCGAGGCAGTCCCACCTAGTGCTATTTCCTTGATCTCTATTTAGCAATGCACGAAGGTCATCTCTCAGACAAATAAGTTTGTCTTCTTCGTGATTCGCTCTTAGAATAAGCGAATATCACAGCCACATCCAGGGTATCTGCGGCCGACCTCTCCACACAGCAAAAGAAAATAGATAAGGTCGTGGAAGAATAATCAGATATCTTCTCCTGACCTACCAAGGTACCTCTGCATTGCCAGGTCAAGCACCCCATCGATCTGACCCCCGACACATCGCTGCCCAATGGGCCAGTCTATCATCACTCTCTGTTAGAGAATCAAGAGATCAAGTGACAGATCCAATAACTTCTCCAAAAGGGGAACATCTGTCCCTCCTCATCACCTTGCGGGAGCCGAATTGTGTTGGTATAGAAGAAAGATGGAATCGTGCGACTCTGCATTGATTATCGGGCTCTGAATAAAATCACAGTTAGAAATTGGTACCCGATTCCCTGAATCGACGACCTCCTTGATCAACTCACCGGGGTCAAATACTTTAGTAAGATTGATTTGAAGTCTGGCTACCACCAGGACCTGATAGAATAGACATATGTATGGAAAACCACCTTCAATTCAAGGGAAGGCCTTTTTGAATGGTTGTTCATGCCCTTTGGTTTGACAAATTCTCCAACCACTTTCATGAGGATGATGGACGATATCCTATGACCATTCACCAATACTTTTGTAGTGGTGTATCTGGATGACATTCTCATTTACAACAAGACTTGGGCCAAAAATTTGCAGCATATTCAGCAGGTTCTACACACCCTACGACAACACAAGCTATATGCCAACTTGGAAAAATGATCCTTCATCATGGACAAGGTCAATTACCTGGGATACATAATTGATCAGCATGGCGTACATGTGKATCCAGCCAAGATCCAAGTCATCCATGACTGGCCAGCCCCAACCACACTCATTGAGCTTCGGACCTTCTTGGGCCTTGCCAATTTCTACTACAGGTTCGTGCTGGGATTCTCCTATATTGCATGGKCCCTTAGCCAAATAACCAAGGGTGGTGGTAAGGAGAAATTTTCATGGGGCCGGTCCGAACAACAAGTGTTCGATGATTTGAAGAAGTGCTTGTACTCAACCCCAGTACTTTCACTACCAGACCCACAACATCCCTTTGAGATCGAGACAGATGCTTCAGACTATGAGGTGGTCGTCGTTCTCACTCAGCATGGCCACCCCGTGGCCTATCATAGTGAGACACTATCAAATGTTGTCTGTAATTACCCTACTTACGACAAAGAAATGTACTCCATTGTGCAAGCCTACTGCCAGTGGAGACATTACATTCTTGGGAAGGAGACAATCATCCACACTGATCATAAGCCAATGCAGTTCATGCAGACACAAGGAAAATTGCAGAATGATCACCATCAAAAGTGGTCCGCATAATTGCAGCAATTCCACCTCAACTTCAAGTATAAAACAGGAAGCACCAATTGCATTGTTGATTGCCTCAGCAGACCGCCAGTCGTGGCACTCACCACGGTGCTAGACTCATGCGGCCATGAGACCTCTGGATGGCCCCAACTCTATGAGACAGACCCGAACTTCGCCACCACCTACCAAATTTTGGGTGCAAACGAAGTTGTCAATAATTTCCATCTTCAGTATGGGTTGTTGTGTCGTCTGGGCCATATCTGTGTTCCATCAAGCGAGCGAGCGAAGCTGATATGGGAAGCCCACTACAGTCGAGTGGCAGGACACTTCGACGTCGAAACAACAGTGGCAATGCTATAGAAACATCTCTACTGGATGAAACTTCGACAGGAGGTCAGCAAGTATATCAGGTCCTGCACTGCCTGCGCTATTGCCAAACCAACCACTAATAAAAATGGCCTATACAACCCTCTTCCTACTCTTGACCGACCATGGGAATCCATCTCAATGGACTACATGTCGAGCCTCCCATCCACCAAGCAGAGAAAATACTGTGTTTTTGTGGTTGTTGATCTCTATTCTAAGATGGAGATTCAGGTTTCCTGCAAGAAGAACATCACAGCAGAGGCCACTGCCAAGATCTTCTTTGAACGAGTCTGGGTACATTTTGGAATCCCACAAACCATTGTCTCAGATCGAGACAGTCAATTTCTTAGCACATTCTAGTCGAGCCTCTCATCACTGCTGGACACCAAGCTCACCAAATCCACGACCTTCCACCCCCAGACAGATGGCCAAACCGAGGTCGTCAATCGAATGATTGTGCATATCCTTCGCATGTATAATTCAAAGCACCCTCGAACATGGGATGAGAGCCTTTCCTATGTCCAACATAGCTAAAACTGAGCCCTGCATAGCTAAACTGGCCACAACCCCTTTCAGGTGGGGTTGGGATTCCATCCATTGGGTCCCATAGATGCTGCACTTCCCCTTGCGGTCACCTCGACCGACTCATCTCCTGCTCCAGCTGAAGCTGACAAAGCCACTCAGTTCATAGAGAGGATCCAACACATCCACCAACAGGTTCAGGATATCGTACAGAAGTCCAATGACAAGTATAAGCAATGCCATGATCAACATCAGGTGCCACATAAGTTTCAGGTGGGCGACAAAGTTTGGTTGCAATTGCAGAAAGAACGCCTTACAGGACCCCATCGGAAGATTCGCCCACTTCGTTATGGGTTGTACACCATCACCAAGGTCGTGGGGGATAATTATTTTGAGCTCAACATTCCTCCTTTCCTTGGTCTGCACCCAGTGTTCAATGTGGATCTCCTTCGCCTTTATTTCCCACCATTATTGGACACCTCAAACGTAGCATAGAAACTAACACCAACAGAGATCAATCCCGACTGCATACAACATGCATCTAATGATCAGATTGCGTACACATAGATAAAGGGAACTCGACAACAAAGAATCTAGCTTTATCAAGTCGTCAAAGCATGACAATTCCTGCACCAAGGCAAGTGGCTCACCTGGGGCCAAATTCAGTAGAAATTTCCTCATCTGATGGGGGAACTCAACACAATGGAGACCATTGATTCCTAATGAGGGAGGATTGATCCAGGTGGATATTGGTGGCCACCCACCTCGTCCAACTGGCTCAAAACAGTTTTCTGATAATTTTGACAATTTACTATTTTAGCAGTTTTAACTTCCGAGGCCATTTTGAGGACCTAAATGAAGGTTTTTTGGGATCAAGCTTCTCATTGATATCCAAAGGCATTATTGAGCCTCCAAAATGAATCTCCTCAATGATACCTTTCCAATGGGCTATCATACGCCTAAAATGAAGATCGTATGCAAAAGTTACGACCCCAGGAAGTTGATGTACTAACTTACCCAAACAGGGCCCACATGACTTTTGGCGCTTCATCTCCTAGGGTTAGGTTTTTGGATTTATAGGGTTTTGGGAATTCCTGTTTATTGTAAAAATGCCTTCAGAGCCTCATTGTAATCATCTTCTTGCAAATGAGTGCAACCGTCACATCTCTTCTCAGAGATAAGCTGCCACCATTCCAACAAGCTTGTTTCCGCTGCATTTTATAGTTTCAGCTTATTTCCTTATTGAATAGAAAACCAATTTTATTGTATCTCTGTTATTTTTTGTTAATAATTTCTTAATAATCTATAGTCATTTAATTCTGCTCATAAAATACGGATCATTTTACCCCTTTGTTGACGACCTGGTTTCCCTTGGAATCTTGCCTGGCCAAGTCTCAGCTCGAAGCTTTTTTGTTTTTCCCGAAGAAGGATGAGCACTCATCATTGTTTTGTCTCAAATTACTGGTTATTTTGTTGCTTGAGCCCACAACAATTCATCCAAGTCCTTTTTTACATAGGAAGCAGCCATGAGCACAAAGCGCAACACTCAAAGCAGTCTATTGCGAGCTCGAAGCAAGCAAACATGAATGTTTAGTTTTAAATGGCGAAGATCCCCTGTGAAGTTCAGATTAGCAGCCCTCAGGAATTCAGAATTATAAAGTTGCGTGAGGTTTAGTGCCAGATAGAAGCCCTATAATTAAAAATCGAGTGTTATGTGTCCTTCTCCAGCAGACATGAACAATTTACTTTGGATTTCTGGTTTCGGGAGTTTTGGCACTTCTCCTCTCGATTTTCTCCGAAATGCTTTTCTCGGAGTGCACATATCTCTGTCGCACATCTATTCCATCAACGGCCAGGGTTTCATCTTCCTATCTATTTGGTGCTCTGGACAACTCTCGGTCAATGTCTCCTTCGTCCCCTCACTCTTGAGTACGTGGATCTCTATCGCATGTTCGTCTCCAACGGACAGTCATGATTTGCTTTTCCATTTCGGGTTTCAGGAGTTTTGGCTCCTCTCTTTTTGGTTTCCTCTGGAACACATTCTCGGAGAGTGCATGGATCTTTGCCACATGTCCTCCCAGATCTAGCGGGTCAGATATGCTCCAGACTCTGGAGCTTTGGCGTTCAAGCTCCCTCCTTGTTTGCAAATTCTCGAAGTGTTTCTACTGCAGAGCTTCAATTCTTTCTCCACCTATCCATCTGGCGCTGACACGTGGCACTCAGTCCAGGCCCCTTTGGGCATATCATCCATTTGTTTCCAAGTGACACGTGTCACCCTTCTTTCCATGACACATCAGCACAATGACATCAGGTCACCATGTCAGATTCGGGAAGTCATTCTCCGGGAAATGTTCTTTTTCAACATCAAATCTCCCTAGCACCAAAATTGGTGCCTCCCCAAAGCATAATTAAAGAGTTTCTAAAGTTGGCGGGCAAGTAAATCTTTAGAGGTGGCACTAAAATAGTGGGACTGCCCAGATCTTAGATCGCGACCAGACCAACGACCACACTCCATTTTGGGGATGCAACATGACCGAACGTTAAAATATTTGAGCAGGCCAAAATCTAAACCGTTGTTGTTGGGGAGAGAGACATGGCGGAAGGTGGTGCCTTTCTAACTCAAAAGTGATATGGTTCCAAATTGCTTTCGACAACTCTGAATTTGCGTGCCCGTTCAACGTCATACCCACTAGCAACAAGTGGTCACCCCATAGTTATTAGGCCTTGTATCGATCCCAAGGAGATATCAGTTAATGGATGCAGGTCGGTAGTTGAAACCTCGACTCACTCCATAAATAGAAGGCATGGAAGCCCTGGACAAGGAGATAGAACTGTCAACCCGAGGAAGATACACGCATAGTCCGACAGAGAAGGTACACAGGTGGAAATATTTAGCCGGGATGGCTAGATCAGATTAGACTTCTAGCAGTTGAGGACTGATCTAAGTATAAATAGATCAGTTCTAGATTTTGTTATGGTCGTCAACTGGTTGAGTAGAGGTCCCTATTTTGTAATATTTTGATAACAAAGTTGTTCTATATTTTTGTATGAGACTTGAGACTTTCGCATTAATAGAAGTCAGTTTCTTTCACCATCTCGTTTAATCTGTGCTGAAACACTCGTGCATGGAGGATCCAGACGAGGGTTGTAGTTGTATTGTAATGTATGTTTGATTATAGTATTGTTGTGACCATTTTTAGTTGGGTTCTTTGATATCTTGTTTCTTCTTATGCCGAAATGCTCGTGCATGGAGGATCCAGGAGAGTTGTTGCAGTCGCATAGTAAAGTAGGTTTGATTATTATGTTGCTGTGATATATTTTAGTGTCTAAAATTTAAGTCCAAGAGTGCTCTTGTGCCTGATTTTTTCTTCACTAAGCTACTAGAAAGTCGGATGCCCATGGAAGAATTGTCCACCTTTCTCACTAAGTCTTCCCTTTTCTCACCTTTAACCTTAAACCACTGACTGAAGTTAATGAGGACCTCATTTCTCGATGCATTGCTTGTCCAATTTCTGTGTTAAAACGTTCTTGTACTGAGTTTTGTCCATTTGACCTCCATTCATAAACCTACCTCCACAAACATTTAGATGGGTACTGGTATTATCCTCTTTCAATCTGAGGGTGACTCTTAGTTCTAACAGAGTGGTTATGAGCTGAGAGACTTATGTGTTTATTAGGCTGGTGAGCCAGATGCTAAGGCCAATGAGCCTGATTTTGTATATGTAAATACACACATATCATTAATAAAATTACACTGTTGTGTGTAGACCCTCCATGAAGAAAGAGTTATGGGGGACTAAGCTCCACTAGGTGGGAAAGGGGCTAAGTGTCAAGGAATAGGGGCTAAGCTAGAGGACTTACCTTTAAAGGAATAATATTATATTATTATTTCCTAGAATCTAAGGTTTGATATTACCATGTTGTCCTAAGTTCTCGGGGGAAAGGGGGATGAGTGTTAAGTGAAGCTCATGCAGCTTCAGGGAGACATGTGTCAACCTGGGCGCATGCAATTTTAAGTGGGAAATTCATCTCGTTGGGGGCCTCGCTCACTCACTAGTCTCAGGATTCTCATGACTGTCACAATACTTCACCATTGCATCTGCACTCTCGCGAGGTTAGCCACCCTAGAAGAGAGCCATACTCCCCACTGATGCACACGCCAGTGTAACCTGTAGACATTGGAGTTGTCCTGCGTATTTCTTGTGAAGCACGACGAACTTGTATTTTTCCGGAGTCATGTTGTGTGGTAGCGGTTGGCGGTTGCTGCCAACGCAGTTTTGGCTAAGCTTGGTTGCTGTCATATTCTATGTCCATACCTGTTTTCTATGGTTGACTTCACCTATGTGTTACCCGAATTCTATTGTTGACATCACTTGTGTCTGATTGGCATAAGAGATGAATTAAAGAAGTAGGTTGTTAGGCCTGTGAGCAACTCTCTCAGGTGAGAGAGTTTGTTGGGAAGTGAGTTCTCCTAGAGGGAGTCTTGTAGCAGCTATAGTACTCTGAGACTTCCGGACCAGTCTTTTGCTGAAGCCCAAGGTAAGGGAGGTGTAGTGGCTGATGGACTTGTATTAGTGAAGGTGTACCCTCCTGGGGTGGAGCAGGCGTGTGGGGAATGAGGGTTTGTGGGTTGTGGGAATAAGTGGCTCCTAGGATAAAAGATCCGTCCTGTTGTCCTGTGCAACTTCCTTGTTGTCCTTGCCAAGCCTAGAATTCCCTTGCCCGGTGGAGTTTAGTACCATCTCAAGGGTGACCCGTTGTTGAGCGTGATGAAAAGCATGGTCTAAGTCTGGGAGGTTCATGGAAGGTCTGCACGAAGTTGGTGGTCATCTATTAAAAGATAAGTACCAATTCTTTGTTCGTTGTATGATGTGTATTTGTATTTGCATTATAATTAATGAGTAATGCATGTATATATATGTTGGATGTATGTGTTAATGTTTCTCCTGTATGAACAGGTGTATGAGTAGAGTATTGACGTCTGTTTAATTGCATTAGATAGATATATATTTATATGTGTGAATACTAGATGCTATCTCTATCCTCCGATTAAGTTTTATATGTGATTATTTCCATAAAGTTACTCGTTGGCATGGCCTGGTCTATTGTTTAAGGCCGAGAATGTCGAAGAAATGGTATCAGAGCAATAAAGGCAAAGTTAAGGCTTCTTCGGTAGAGTTACTCGGCCAGGGTCCCTGATCAAGGGACGTTACACTTAGGGTTGCTTCTTGCATCGTGCGCTCATTCAACCAACGACTATACCAAAAATATATGTTGGCACACTTATCAATTTTGATGCGTATTTGTTGCTTCCATATATCTTGAAACACCTTTAGGGCAACCCACACTTTACACAATTTGAGAGACTGATAGAATTTATGCAGCTTAGAGTTTTAGTTTGACAACAGTACGAATGGCTATAAAAATCAGAGATCAACCAACATACTACATATCAATTTGAGGCTTGCTTCATTCATGATCCTTTCTTTAGATAATCTCTCCTCCAATGTACATGTTAGGTTCATTCCCGATCATTGCTCCCTCGCTCATATTAACACTCAGCTCAACACCCAGATTGATGCTCACTTCAGATTCTCTGTTTTAGTCGGTGGCATGATCAACAAGATTGCTCTTCCTTTACGCATTTTCAAACAACAATAAACGAGATCATGCCGCCTTTCTTGTTTTATCTCCACTTTGGCAACAAAAACGTAAACACGTGCGCTCAACGGAAAGACAAATGACTTAATGTGTTAATGGAAGAGTTATAAATTACTCTACGAACATTGAATGCTGGATTGGATATCTTCATAAGTTCGGACAAAATTGAAAAAATATAACCATGGGCATTCCAACTATACATTCCAATTACAGACGATGTATTGTCATTCACCAGTACCTTTGGTCCATGCATGGTTGCAGGGGGTGATGGTCCTATTCCAACCCCAATGGATGAAGTTGCAAATTTGGAATTGTTTATATTTGATAAGCAAATGAAGCAAGTAATAAGGTAGAAGCACAAATGTAGGGGAATTTCCTTGGATTCTAAAATAGTGCTCACTACTAAGACCATGTTGACGGACACAAGAAAATTTAGTTTGTCTTCTTTTGCTATTATTATTTTAGCCATTACATAAGATAATGTTCATAAGGTTGTTAACATTGAGAAGAAGATAAAAGAGTATAGAAAAATCACCTTACTCGGAAAACAAGTCAAATAATATAAGTCTAGTGAATACCAACTTCTAATTTCACTGATTATGTCTTTATGGTACAAAGTTAATTAAACTTTGTTCAAAACAATTTTATGATAGAGCACAACATCTATAGGTCCAACGCCAAGATAAGGTTAATTCCATGACCCATATTTAAACAAGGGAACTTGACTATGGATTTTGACCTAATATATTAGAAGCAAGTAGCTCATAATGCCCTCAAGCTCATTAAAAATGAAATAACAAACTTTTTTATAATGTGACGGGTCATTGTTTAGAATATGGAAAACAATTGTCATTTACTTTCTTTTGGAGCCAAAGATAATTTATGCCCACAAGCACACATATAATATATGTAAGAAAATGGAAAGAAAGAAAAAGAAGGAGCTTCATTGAGCTTAAGTGGAACACTCTCCTAGAAGAGGGGATTCAAACAATGAGGGGGGGTCTAAACAGCCAAGAGGAATCGAACCCTCATATGGGAGAAAAGGACAGTTTGATAGGGGACCCCAATAGCGAGGAAGGAGGTTTTTTCATGTATGAGAAATATGTCTTAATTTGTTTGTCTTACAAATATAAGCATACTGAATCAATCGATGAAGTTGAGGGCTCATTTGCATTCAGGAGACCGCCCCGGAGGGAATTTTTCGTGTCTGCACAGAAACCGTAAATCATATACTTCTTTAGCAACCACTGAAGCCTCTGCTCTTGGTTGGAGTCCAAAGCCTCCTCTGCTGTGGAGTTAGAAGAAGTAGCAGCATTGATGTTGCTGAATGATGCAACAATGGGGATTTACTCCAGTCGCTTTTGACGAGCCCGCCTCTGATTGCCCAATCATCTATGTTACAAAGGCTAGAGTAGATCCAGCATAAGGGACTTTACTCCAGTGTGTCTTGATGTACCCAATCATCAGTGTTCAAAAGGCTAGAGTAGATCTCCATTTGTTGGCTTTTGAGATAATGACAATTGTCATCTACTCTACCAACTCTTTCTCCCTCTTGTTTTGGATTATGAAATTTCCGTGTTCCAGGATAGACAATTGCTCAGCTATCAAATTAAATTTCTGTGGTAATACATTTTCAAAGATGGACAATTGCTGAGGTATCAAATAATAACTACAGAGAGAGAAGAGATACATTATCCATCTTACAAAAAATATTAAAAACATATACATAGACATATACCGACTCGACCAAAGGTATCGGTGCTTGATAATGTGAATCCATTTTCAATTACAGAATTATACAGAAGAAAGGTGTCATTATCCGCTTGAAAATTGTAAGATAAAGGGCATTAATATTATATAAAGAACAAAATCATTAGTCCCCTGGACTACTACAGATTATGTATACATTAATGTTTGTATTGGAAAACAATGAAAGAATGGAGGTCATAGAACAGAATAGAAGGAAAATGGAAGACGCTTGTTCCAAAATCAATAAAATGTAAGGAAAATTCAAATTCAATAAAACAGTGAGAAATCCAAGATTTTGGAATTTTAAGATTTAAACAAACTATTTCTTTAGAAGCCTGCACAAACAAGAAGGGTGGGGAACATCTGCAAGCTCGTCATAGAAGAAAAAGTTCACAATGTCTATGAACCTAGACACATCCCCATCCCTAGACAATTTCTCTACAATTTTTTGCAAAAAAAACATGGAAAGTTATTATAGATGAACTCATAAAATTTAGTAAATAATATATGAAAAGGGAAAAGATCCGAGATTAAATAAACTCCACATTCTTATCTCGAGAAAAATTCCTCTAACTTTGATGGGATTATTCCAATATCTCTTCTCTAGAGTGTATCTTACAATATATACTAAAAAATAATTACCAAAAGATTAAAAATAACCATATCTAAGTTATTCTCTAAGGAAGATGGGTTTTTTCTAGTTCTTCTCATTTAGAAAATACAATTATGATCACATCACAACATACTTGCCAAGAAATAGAGATCTGATTATAAATCTAGATATGGAAAAAGCCTTTGGTTCTGTTAACTATGTATTCCTTTTGAGATTTCTAAAAGAAAATGGGTTCATTGAAAATTTAGTCTTGAGGATCTATGCATTCATAAGAAGTCGATGGGTGGACCCTTTAATCAATGGAAGACTTGCTAAATTCTTCTTAGTATCTAGGGATCTTAAGTGAGGGTGTTATCACTCTCAGTTTGGTCACCTACGAAATTTAAGTGACTTTTAATTGGATACATCACAAAGCATTACTAACACAACTTAATACACTTGAAAGCATTGTTTACTGGCCAATTACATCCTATTCACCCTAGTCGAAAATGTTATCAATCAAAGCAAGGTTCATTCAAGATTTATGATTAAACGAGTGTGATGGAACATGATTGGTATCATTAACACTTGTGCAATTCATATAATTCCATTAAATAGACAATTATGTCACCCATAAATGCACAAGGACACCTAAAAACAATTGTTCAGTGAATGCATGTCTAGTTAAGACTCCCATCTTATCAATATTTGTGCATATGGCCCTCCTTTTGATTAGATAAGCACATGGGAGCCCATGCCGAAGTTTGGGCATTCCCACTTGAACCAACTCTCATACAATCTCAACTTCAATAAATAAATAAGAAGTCGTGACTATGGATTTCATAAGAACCAGAATGTAAGCTTATGYTAGAGGAATTAAGCCAAAGAGTAGGAAGATTAAGTCTTGACTCTTCTTCTCACTTAATCTAATGTTTACTTACTTTCATGTTGCACATTTTTTCCTTCAAAGTATCCATACACTATGTGAACTGACTCATGTTTATTATCAAAGATTGAGAGATCCCATCGGAGGTTTAAACAACCCTCCCATGGAGAAGATTGAACCATGCATGTTGCAAGCTTCTTGATGGATGATACATTTCATGGTGTTTTTCCTTTCGTTTGGATAATAATGAAGTTCTTCTCTTTCTTTCAAAAAATATTTTTAAATGTTGATTTAATCATTGAAAATCACTCTTTTGATGCTTCCATAGTTGTTATACAAGCTAAGAGATAGATAAATTTTTTATGTTGTTCATTTATCCCTTTTGTCTACTCTTAGTTTTAACAATTGGCAATGATAGTTTTTTGGTATCCACGTGCACAAAAACCCCATTTATAGAGGGTGCACCCCCTCTCCATATATTTTCGAAGGAGCCTTAACAAAGCTTGAAGTTGTGAACTTCTTCTTGGGATTAAAATATTTAGGGAAAAAATGGAAGTTCTACACTCTTAAGTCAAAAATGACACCTTGCTTTTAAGTTAAGCTTCAATCTAAATAAAAATAAGGTTCAATCAGTGGGGCAAAACTAAAAATCTATTCAATACCAGGAATCCCACTGTCATGGGGAAAACTAGAGGCAAGTCAATAGAACCCAATTCTTAACAAAAATAAGAAGAAAATTAAAGCATGGGGATCCTAATGGCTTATCCTCCATGACAAGACCCCTTTGATTGCATCAAGTATCAACTATTCTCTTAACATATCTTCTTTCATATTTGCCATTATTTGTTTGAGAACTAGCTTGATTCTTCTTTCTGAACACTTCTTTGGGTGAAGCATCAAGCTAGTTCTCAAACAAATAATGGAGACAGTGCCAAATTTGGTGCTTTAAGAGCCTTGGATGCAGAGAAGAGGATGAGGGCCCTATGACTTTGGCCTTGCTCCAATGTGACCCCAGGATGTGACCCTACGTAATTGTGCGATTGTGGGAGCGACCAAGGGTGGTTTGAAAGCAAACTGATTTTGYCCCAGCAATTCACCATGAACCGCCACGCGTCTCTTTCTAAAAACCATGGTTTCGATTGCGGCCCGCCCTTAAAATTTTAAAACGTGCGCACCTTCTGACCCCGCAATGGAGTGTGACCGTTGATCCTGTGATCTGAGATGAGGATTCTTGATCAATGACCCAGCTCTGGCTCTTTATATTGAAAAATCAGATCTTCCCTCTTCAAATCAACGACTGAGATCTGCTTCGCGAATTGGCCTTCATGAATTTCAATTCTCAAACCACATTTCCCTCTAAG
>ML796587.1:4776-21312 GCA_009831015.1 Picea engelmannii
CATATTTTTTTAGTGTAGAAGGTGGGTAAGGGGTTAGAATAGGTTGGAAAAGGTTGGGATGGGTTTGGGTAGGTTAGGAGGGTCTAACTTGCCACTTGCCACCTTAAACTTTCACCCAATAACTCATTTTTACAAAATTACAAAATTTGACTTAGCAATTAAAATTGTTATTTTGACTGACTTGGACTCCGGGTGGACAAAGGCATAGTAAAACTTGTCCAACTGAGCTGAAACTTGGTCTATGGGTGTAGGGGGTGATATTCCATTTCTTTTGAGCACAAATACCCCTATCAAAAATCCAAAGATCCAGTTTTTACAATATAAGCTCAAAAAATAATTAATTAATTAAATTATTAAAAATTTAATTAATTAAAAAAAAACCTATCTAGACTCGACGAAATTCCGCAAAACTTTCTACACTGTCTGGCATGGTCATTTACAACATTCCTAAACAAAGGCTACCAAAGAATGAGACCACTAGAGCTCATTTCCCCACTTTGGAGGAAATTATTGCATGTGAGGAGGGAAAAACTCAAGGGAAGTCGGTCAGGCCCTAAAGCCCGGTCGACAACCTGAGGATAAAAAACCCTCGGTGAAAGGAACTCCCCTAATGGAAACACCCAAGGTACCTGACCTGACTATGATCCATGCAGACTTATTACATTATTAACCCACGCAGGGGTGCGGAAATTTCGTTTACAAAAATTTTGCTGGGATATCAGATACCCAAGTAGAACCAAAACTGTCTTCATCAAATTTGCATCTGGTGATGCATCTTCATGGCACATGAGTTGACCACCGTTTCTAAATGGGCGTTCAACAAGTCTCACAAGAGAAAACTCTAAAAGAATATCTAAGGCATCTCTCTCTTCTTCATGCACTCTCCTAGGGTTTACATCACAAACCCTAGCTTGTTGCTCCCTCCAAGACTTCTCCAAGACAATTACAAAGATACATAGACTTTTCCTCCCTTCATATATACAATATGTGACAGAGTCTAACATAAAGCAAAGGCTTATGTCCATACAAGTAACCAACAAGGAAACCCCACATGGAGCACTCTGCAGTACACAAATGTAAAAGTATCATACTCACGTTTATCGAATCCCCAAGATGAAACACCTTCTAAGAATGATTCTTTTAGGGCTCGACACCTCTCCTCCAGGATGGTGTGATTTCCAACAAGTTATTACTCCAATGCTACCTCTTCCACGGTGGCTTCCAAGTGTCCTCATGTAAGGCATTCTCCCTCTAACAATGTGCCACATGTCCTCTAATATGCCTAATGCTTCTCCATCTGTGCCAATGTAATCAGCATGCTCCAATGCATGTCTTCAGCATCGATATCCAACTCCAAAATAAACCTCCATGAATTATGCTGCTCAACCCAAGCGTCCTCGAGTCAAGTGTATAACCTCTAAGGTGTATGGCACATGGTCCGATGCTCCTAGTGATAAATTCCCTCCTCCAAGTTCCTAATGCTCCTCCTCCTTGGTAGGTACCTCTCCTAATCAAGCAACTGACTCCCCCATTGTGTGCACCCAATGGGATAGTCGTCATGTTGATTAGGGTAACAACCTCCTAGGTAAGGGCGCCATACTAGCAATCTAACCAAGGTCAAGTATCCATTGAAATTGAGTCATCCATATGTGTATGAAGCATCGCCAACACAATGAAGAATTACAACATTTATCACTGAGTGCTCATGTGTAAAGAGAAAGAGGGTGTGCTAGGGTTTCAAAAAGCCTTGGAAGGTGTGCCCTAGCATTAGAAGCCTCCACACGGCATGTTGAAGATCCGTCAAACCCTACAGGGGATTTATGGAGTAATGCCTTAATTAGGACTTGATCGAGGTAAAAGCCTATAAATAGAAGATAATTTCATTTGGTAGAGGCATGGTTGGAAGTGTGGGAGTTCCCCTCCAATCCTAGATAAAGATCTTTTCGAAGGAAGAAGTCAAGGGGAGTTTCAATGAAAGGATCTTCGTCTTTCTTTTGTTTTTCTTAGGTTGATTTGGGTGTTGGAAATTACTTGTACATATCTGCTAGTGTAATCTTGGAAGAAGGGCAAGTTTGCTCCAGCAAGATGTAATGTCCCCACTTTGGGACATCATCACAGTGCAGAGGCTTATGATGACCAGAGTAGCCAGATGGGTGTTATAGAGTGTACAGGGGTTATTAAGAGGCATTGTGAGGTCCAGCTTGCATTTCTCATCATATCTCATCATTATGAGCCATTCCGCACAGGTTGGCTTTGGTTTCGTTGCATTCCAATGATTTCCATGATTTTGACTATTTTGAGCTATAAGTCAATTAAATTCACTAAAGAGGTCATTTTGGGCACATTACTTGGAGGAACCTCTCAGTGTAATAGCTCATTGGAATCGGGAGGAGCAACACTACAGGATGGGATGGATAGAAGTGAATTTCAGTGGCCAGGGAAGCCACAAGGAGAAATAAGGAGCTTTTCAGAGGTAAAAAGGTTAATTAATTAATTAAAGTGATTTAATTAATTAATTAAATATTAATAAAATGAAAGTCACTTTGGAGGGACAAGGTGAGCTAAAAAGTATAAAAGGAAGGCAAGTGCCTCTACTCATTCATTCATGTATGTTTATCTTTTGGATTTCTGGCTTCTAGCTAGAGGGCCCATCTCTTGGGGGTTTTGAGGGTTTTGACTTAACAAACCCTAGAGGATGATTCGTTGGTGAAAGATTCCACCTAGCTTGTCCCAAGCTTGGTCTTGGAGATGCAATACTCTCCCACACCATTTTAGCTCAGTTCTACATCAGTGCAGGAGGGTTCTACACAGCCACAGGCACAGGAAGAGAAGGAGGGCGCACCATTGGGGGTTTCCATGAAGGGGGGCGCACCATCCTTGGAGAGAGATTCATTGTAGGAGATTGGAAGGGATTTTGGAGATTCTATCACTTGGGTTTTCATTGCAGGGCCTTGGACATCAGATCTAGTCCATTCATGAGGAGTTTCAGGTGCTATTTAATTTATTATATGCATGGGACGAATTGGAGGAGAGGAGCAAACTTCAGAAATTGGTTTCAGTCATTTGCTAGTTCAAATCTTCACCATTTCGCTTGGGACTTCACCAGGGAGGTAACCAAGCCCCGATCTATCATTTTGGAGAGTTTCAAGAGGTTTGGAGGCCTCATTCATCCAGACCGAATTATTAGGGTTTCAGCCATCTAGGGGGGCGCACCATTCAATGGAGGAGTTTCAGATCTACAGGGTTTGAGAGTGGATTTGGAGATTTTGACACCTGGGTTATCCTTACAGTTGCCCGATCTATCATTTGGCATATTTACTGGGGTGATTGGACACTTTTGGCAGCAGGGATGAATTGTTGAGGAGCTTCAGCATTCCAGCAGGACGTGGCATCATCCAGTTAGAGTTTTTGCACTTCATACGACCAGATCTACCTTGGTGTTGGTCTTCATCTCTTATCCATCCTTTGGAGGCTTATTTTGTATTGTCGGGAGATTTTTGTAGTAGCTCATACTTCTATCTTGGAGCCATCTGTTGGGCATTCTAGATCGACATCTTCGTTGTAGCAGGTTCCTCTATTTCATGAATAAAATCATATTTGAGATGTTTTGGCTTTTCTATCCTATTGCATATGATTGAGGTATGTTCCATGGTTGTCTCTTCTTGTTATTTGCTGCAAACATTCATATAAACATATCAGCAAACCCTAAGGCCGAAATCAAGAGGCCATTCAGCAAGTAAACACATCTAAACAAGTAATTCAGCAAAGTGTTTGACAAAATGCCACAACCAGAAAAGTTTTAAAAAGACACCAAAACTGTGATGATCCTAGCATAATGGCTTGGGATCATTACAATGGTATCAGAGCTTAGATTCCTGCCAGCCAGTGGGGATTAGCAGAGTTACAATGAATATGGATATTGTTAACAGGATTGAGGAGTGTGCAAGTGAATATGAAACCATCAATACTTTCAGGGGGATATTAACATTCCAATGGTTCCTATCCTATAAAAATCCTACTTGGAACAAAAAGAAGATTGCAGGTTGGCTCAAGGCAAGGGAAGAAATTAGAGAAGCCTTTGGAAGGAACCCCACGCCCATTAGGAGGGAAAAATAGAGAAACCCCACACCCATTAGGAGCACGCAACGTTTCTACAGTTGCAAGGTGCCTTGGGAACCTGATCATAGGTGTAGGGGTAAGGGTAAGAAGCATATTGTTGAGGTATGAGAGGACAGTGATGATGAGGCATGTGAGGATGGATCGATTGAGGCTTATCCGGAGTAGTCTGATGATGAGAGTGACTCTTGCACAGGGACTAGTGATAGTGACTCTTGCACAGAGGATGATGATTCTAGCACACTAGAGGAGGATAGTGACCCTAATAGACAGACAACTGGATGGACAGGACGATAGCACCAGTGTCTCAGCAGACATATCAATACTATTGAGGACCTTATGCCTCAACAGAGGGGTGACACTAGTGAGGATCCACATGTGTTAGCACCTAGAGATGATGAACTCCCTATGATGGTCGTGACACATATGTCATCCCTCTAGACACCCCTGATAGCCACATCACATGAGGAGGTCAGTGGCATGTTAGATAGGGTTGATGAGCCTTATGTGAGGGATGCACACCCCAGACATGTAGATCCACCGATCCAGGAGGAGATACAGAGAGTACAAACAGGGGACCTTACACATACAGATCAGCCTGAGGAGATTGAGTCATAGCTATTGGAGACTCCATTAGTTGAGCAGATTGCAAAGGCTGACAGGTTGATGGAGCACTTACTTCCAGGATCGGCTTGCAGTGATGAGGATGCACGCTTTAGCAGTCAGGATGACCATAGTACGTGTCTGGATACATCTCTATGGGATCCAGGCGCAAATGATAGTAGCAGATTGAGTGCACAGGAGGATACGACTGCTCATACAGGATACAATGTGATTCATGGGGAGATAGCATCTAGTGATGGGGTGCAGTGACATACAGGAGTACCCAGCAGCACAGTAGACAGTGGGTAGCTCAGCACGTTATCTTATGCAGAGAGTGTCTTTGGGGACTCTAGAGTTGACATTAGTAGTACTGACAGTGGCAGTGAGGGATATGAGGTAGCACCTCAGCATGAACATGATCAGGAGTCACACCACTTAGCAGCAGAGTTGTGAGTCAGTGAGGATATGATCATGGCAGCCACCAGGTGCAGTGATGACATGCATGCATTGATGGAAGATTACTGTTGGAGAGCATCAGTGGCACATGGTAGTGAAAATGAGGGAATTGACATGGATGACTTTCATACTCTCAGGGAGAGAGTATCTATGATGAGGACCGATTACCAGCAGTTGTTGACTGACAGGGACTACATATTGAGGATTGGTGAGATGTATCATGAGGCTCTGAGGAAGAAAGAGTTGGAGATGGACTGACTCACTCAGGAGTTGGAGAGCACTTGAGGATTCTTGAGAGGCACACAGACAACCCTTCAAGAATATGAGTCTAGATCAGATGAGTCTCTTGAGGAGATTCGTCAGAGATCCACTTCATTTGTCTTAATAGACGCTTAGATATCTCATTCAGTCAAATTGCTAGGAGATGTTGATGATCTAGCAGAGGAGAACCAGATGATGGATGACACTTCCACTTGTCTTCCGAGAGCGGTTGGCCTCCATGTAGAGGTTGATCCAGCAGTACGCCTAGGATCTACGAGATAGCACGAGTCTATGAGAGACAACATGGGTATGCCAGAGCATACAGTGATGAGTGATAGCTCACAGAGACATGCCGAGATGCATGGTGGGATTCAGAGGGGTATAGTGCCTTGCAGGGAGGAGACACACCTAGGGGAGCATGCAGATGTCACTCATTTGCAGCAGCACATAGTTGTGGGGGATCACCTTCACCATTTCAGCAGTTGCATGGGAGATGAGAGATGGAGGTTGGTTGACCAACAGTCGGAGGGGTTACTTCTGGTTGTACTGGATGGTTGGGATTCGGTGATGACCACAGGAGAGCATCTATCATGGATACCGATGGATGAGCTTCTGGTCGAATCCTTGGGATTGACCAAAGCATGTGACGCCTTCCAGTTCTACAGTCAGCTACAGATATGTCTGTTATCCTTTTCTGACACATTTATCATTGACAGCAGCATGAGGAGGGTAGCAGATGAGCACAGAGGGCTTCTGACAGTGATCAGTCTCACACAGGAGTAGTTAGACGAGATTGGAAGTGATAAAATTCCAAGTTTTCCATGGGATCCGGGAGTTCATTGGGTGAGCCGAATGTTTCACTACATGATGACCCAGGTTACACCCGAGAGCCACACACTCCACCAGGGGTCGGTCTGGAGTGGGCCTGCAGGGATTTGTCTGATAGAGCGAGGCAACTTTTCACTCTTTATCATCATGATCGGACGTGGAGATGGGTGGATAGATACTTCTTCTACATAGATGTCTTTACAGATACAGTTTCTAGACAGCAGGTCCGGTGGTCATAGGTATTTCAGCTTGAGGATCCAGGAGAGAAGGATCCAGTATGTATGCAGGGGACAAACAATCATGGTCAGAGTAGTGCAGGGTCAGCATGGTGATCTTCGACAGAGGTTAGCATGGGACCCAGGGATTGCAGGGTTTAGCATTTCACCGACTGACAAGGGCGAGTGGACCTTTGCAGGGGAAAGTTGTTCTAACTTTCCATTTAGCTTCAGTGTTGAGGGGAGCACAGTTCTTGAGGGTGTCTCATGGAGGTCTTACGATACCTCATGCTGGCATCATCATGTGCAGTTGATGGAGGTCATGTGGATCTTGGTAGATATTTGGATGATGGACTCATTCCGAGATGAGGCCATGTGTCATGTGCAGGATGTTCACAGGGTTGGTATCTTTAAGGACTATGCTTCGCAGAGTATTGCAGTTCACTTCCTGATATGGGATCCAGGGGGTGGAGTGTACTATTGTTAGTCTTTGGATGGGTTCTACTATGTATCCCACAGGTGGACATGGGATCCTGGTATTTTGTTTGAGTGGATTTGGTTATTGCTTGAGGACAAGCAATTTTCTAGCAGGGAGAACTATAATGTCCCCACTTTGGGACATCATCACAGTGCAGAGGCTTATGATGACCAGAGTAGCCAGATGGGTGTTATAGAGAGTACAGGGGTTATTGAGAGGCATTGTGAGGTCCAAATTGTATTTCTCATCATATCTCATCATTATGAGCCATTCCACACAGGTTGGATTTGGTTTCGTTGCATTCCGATGGTTTCCATGATTTTGACTATTTTGAGATATAAGTCAATTAAATTCACTGAAGAGGTCATTTTGGCACATTACTTGGAGGAACCTCTCAGTGTAATAGCTCATTGGAATCGGGAGGAGCAACACTACAGGATGGGATGGATAGAAGTGACATTCAGTGGCCAGGGAAGCCACGAGGAGAAATAAGGAGCTTTTCGAAGCGTGTTTTCCAGATCTGAAATTCGGGTTGCAGCTCTACTTCAAGATTGTTACAGATCTGAAACTA
The DNA here is from genome assembly GCA_009831015.1 of Picea engelmannii. Lineage (NCBI taxonomy): Eukaryota > Viridiplantae > Streptophyta > Pinopsida > Pinales > Pinaceae > Picea > Picea engelmannii. The sequence continues at coordinate 12,305 of ML796587.1, forward strand.
GGGCTTCTGACACCTTATCTTTCAACATCCACATGTTTAATGTGTTTTTAGCCTCATCTTCCCTAGCACACCTCTACTTGGCAGTTTTTTCTTTTTTTTTTGGTGAATTTATGTCAGTCGTTACAATTTTGACTGCTCCTCAAGAACAACACACTCTTTTTTTTACTTAATTGAGCCACATGTTGTTACATATCTACACTTGTATTACTGAGTGCTCATGTGTAAAAAGGAAGAGGGTGTGCTAGGGTTTCAAGAAGCCTTCCAAAGCGTGCCCTATATATGAAGCCTCCACATGGAATGTTTAAGATGGTCAAACCCTACTAGGGCTTTATGGAGAAATGCCTTAGTTAGGACTTGCTCCATGTAGAATCGTATAAATATAAGAGAATTTCATTTTCTAGAGGCATGGTTGGAAGTGTGGGAGTTACCCTCCAATCTTAGTTAAAGACATTTTGGAAGGAATAATTTAAGGGGCCTTTCAATATAAGGATCTTCGTCTTTCTTTGGTTTTTCTTACGTTGATTTGATGGCTAGAAATTACTTGTAAATATCGGCTAGTGTAATCTTGGAAGAAGAGCAAGTTTGCTCCAACAAGAAGACATTAAGGTTGAGGAGAAACCCTCTCGTTGTCTTGTTAATATTTCCTTCTATAATTTTTTACTTACGGTTGATGACACCATGTTCATGCATTGCCATAACCAAGGATGAAAGTTAAGTGTGGCATGTTTAGCTCCTCTAGATCTTGTGCTGAAATCAAACTTGAAAACTTGATTTATTGTTCGTTGTTCATTCAATAAGAACGATGTCCCATTTTCTCTACTTCATTTATGGTTTTATATCTGGATTCTCTTTAATTGCCTATGGTTGGGCGTTATTAATTAGTTGATTTTGTATTTGTTGTGAGGAGCATCTTTGGAAGGTCCCTTCTTTAATTTTATGCATATTGAAGTAAATCCATGTAGTTGGTTAGATTATGTTTATAACAACCTAACCAGATCTCCTTCCGTATTGTTCAAACCATCTCTATCATTGATCCCAATTCCCTCGCCCAATTGGATAGGAAAGGTCTTCGCAATCCACCATCCCTTAAATTCTAAAGAACATCTTAAAAAATCTTTTCTAGGGTTTCCCCCTTGTGCAAGAAATGAACCGGCCTAAACTGAGAGGAAGAGTTGTGCTGACGGTGGAAAACCCTCCTAAGCACCTCTAGGGTTCAACTTCATTAAGGGACTTGAATATCTTTGAGTGCAAATCTATGAGGTAATGAAGCCCACTAAACAAAACAAAGAGGAAAAGAAAAGTAAGGTGAAAGAAGCTTGAAGTAGTCAATATGGCAGAGCAAAGTTGTACAAGGTTCGAAGTGCTATTAGTAGCAACAAAAGGATGCAATCTCACTGATAGAACCTTCACAATCTTGAGATATTTTGGCTAATATTCCCTCGTGGCCACGTGTTAGCCCACTATGTGGGTAGTTGAGGCCCTTTATGGATCGACTTAGGGGTAGTTGTGAGTTGTTACACCCATTATTACACTTTGTTGTATTTTATTTTATTTCAGGGTAAGTTCAGCCTAGTCTTCTCCTTGGAGATAGCAATTTTACGCATAAATACACACCTCCGTCATTTATAACATCATCTCATTCAAATGAGTTTATTCATTTTTTTCCTAAGTTCACCTATACTATTTCACTCTACTTTTGTTGCACACTCTCTTGATGTCTTGTGTGTTCATCATTTAAGCGGCATTATATTTCCGCTTGCTTGTCTTATTCGATAAGGGTTTGTTGGAGCATTCATCATAGATCCTCTACCTCGTGATTTCTAGAATGGTATCAAAGCTAGTGTGAATTTTTCTTCCTCTATCCAACACTCTTCGAATAGTTTTTTCCAGATCTAAAATTAGAGTTGCAGCTCTACTTCAAGATTATTACAGATCCGAAATTGGGGCTTCCAACACCTTATCTTTCAACATCAACAAGTTTTATGGCTTTTTACCTTCATTTTCCCATACCACACATCTACTTAGCAGTTTTATCTTTGTCTTTTGGTGAATTTAAGTAAGTTGTTGGAATTTTGGTTGCTCCTCAAGTTCAATACATTTTTTTTCCTTAATTCAGCCATAATTTGTTACAGATCTACACTGGGATTGTGGCATCAATGAATGGAAAATAGTTTTTTCCCCACCTCAATGGGGTTAAGAATCATGCTTTGGTTGCTCAAATTGCAACTCTACTTCACTTTAAAGGTTTCTAGATGTATTTGGAGAAGCCATTTTCAGCTGTGATTGATGACAGGTATGATCTCATATGTCTGTAGAAGGGTTAGGCTCTTGGATTGAGCACTCTGTACATGGAACCTCACATTGTCCATCACACAAATAGAAAAACTTCAAAGTAGGTTTGGGTTTTCCTTGCACACCCTATTGTAGAAATTTTGAGAATCACACAATTATTGCAAATTCCAAATTTCACCTTAACCATAAGGTTTCTCAAATCAATTCCCTGTGAACTTTCAACCTTACAGCTGAATCTAAAATAGAAATTTATAGCAGCAAATACTTCACTTCTCTTTAACCCAATTCACAACGCCACCCAAGAAAATAAAAACCAAACAATGGTCAGCCCTTAGGGCACACTTCTCAAGCATATAACAAATTTGAAAATACTTATCACAGCAGATTATAACAGTGGTAAATCTACCTTCTTAGCTTCCACATGTGTTAAATCACTTAACTAATTTTAGCTCTGTGTTATGTCAAATCAGCATATGCATAAACAAGGCCAAAATCTACCCAATCATGAAGATAACATAGGCAAAAAATCATATTTACAAGTACACAACTCATATGTGTGTGTGTGTGTGTGTGCGTGTGATGAAGTACAAGTACACAACACAGCATTATCACAAAGCTGGTACAAGTCAAGCTAGGTTTTTGAGTCTTCAAGCCCTAATTTGTACACTCTTTCATCAACTCAAGCACCAAGATCTCCAGGGAATGAAGATTACAATAAACAAGTCTTCTTTCAAGCAAGGCATCACGCCAATCTCAAGACTCATATAGGTAGGCTCTTCATGATCTTGCATCAACAAGAACAAGGCTACAATATCATCTGAGAAATTAGCTCTACAAGACAAATCATCACTTCCTCTAAAGTCATGTTTGTCTCTAGAGTTTAATTGCATAGCACAAACCCTAGAGTCTCACAAGAGCAAACTCTCCAAGAATATCTAAGGCATCCCTCTCTTCTTCATGCATTCTCCTAGGGTTTACATCACAAACCCTAGATTTTTTCTCCCTCCAAGACAATTACAAAGATACATAGACTTTTCCTCCCTTCAAATATACAGTAGGTGATAGAGTCTAACATAAAGCAAAGGCTTATGTCCATACAAGTAACCAACAAGGAAACCCCACATGGAGCGCTCTACAATACATAGATGTACAAGTTTCATACTCGTGTTTATCCAACCCCCAAGATCAAACACCTTCTAAGCATGATTCTATTAGGGCTCAACACCTCTCCTCCAGGATGGTGTGCTTTCCAACAAGTTATTACTCCAATGCTACCTCTTCCAGGGTGGCTACCAAGTGTCCTCATGTAATGCATTCCCCCTCTAACTATGTGCCACATGTCGTCCAATGTGCCTAATGCTTCTCCATCTCTGCCAATGTAATTAGCATGCTCCAATGCTTGTCTTTAGCATCGATATTCAACTCCAAAAAAAACCTCCATCAAGTATTCTCCTCAACCCAAGTGTCCTCGAGTCAAGTGTATAACCTCTAAGGTGTATCACACATGGTTCAATGCTCCTTAGGTTAAATTCCCTCCTCCAAGTGCCTAATGCTCCTCCTCCTAGGTAGGTACCACTCCTAATCAAGCAACTGACTCCTCCATTGTGTGCACCCAATGGAATAGTCATCATGTTGATTAGGGTAACAACCTCCTAGGTAAGGGTGCCATACTAGCAATCTAACCGAGGTCAAGCATCCATCGAAATTACGTCATCCATATGTCTATGAAACATTGTCAACACAATGAAGAATTACAACATTTATCACTAAGTGTGCATGTGTAAAGAGAAAGAGGGTGTGCTAGCATTTCAAGAATCCTTCGAAGGTGTGCCCTAGCATTAGAAGCCTTCACATGGCATGTTGAAGATCTGTCAAACCCTACAGGGGCTTTATGGAGTAATGCCTTAATTGGGACTTGCTCGAGGTAAAAGCCTATAAATATAAGAGAATTTCATTTGGTAGAGGCATGGTTGGAAGTGTGGGAGTTCCCATCCAATCATAGATAAGGATCTTTTTGAAGGAAGAAGTCAAGGAGCATTTCAATGTAAGGATCTCTTTCTTTATTTTGTTTTTCTTAGGTTGATTTGGGTGTTGGAAATTACTTGTACATATATTCTAGTGTAATCTTGGAAGAAGGGCAAGTTTTCTCCAACAAGAAGACATTAGGGCTGAGGGGAAACCCTCCCTTTGTCTTGTTGATATTTGCATCTATCAAAACCCACTCAACAAAACAAAAGAGAAGAAGAAAAGTAACGTGAGAGAGGCCCGAACGAGTCAATATGGCAGAGCAAAGTTGTACAAGGTTCGAAGCTATTAGTAGTGACAAAAGGATGCAATCTCACTAATAGAACCTTCACAATGTTGAGACACACATTATTACACTTTGTTGTATTTTATTGTATCTCAGAGTAAGTTCAGCCTAGTCTTCTCCCTGGATATAACAATTTTACCCTGACAGAGTGGTATAAATACACCACCTTATTCATTTATAGCATCATCTCATTCAAGTGAGTTTATTCTTTTTTTTTCCTAAGGTCACCTATACTATTTCATTCTACTTGTGTTGCACACTCTCTTGAAGTATTATGTGTTCATCCTTAATGTGGCATTATATTTCAGCTTTCTTATCTTATTGGATTAGGGTTTCTTGGAGAATTCATCATAGATCCTCTACCATGTGATTTATAACATGGTATCAAAGCTAGTGTGGACTTTTCTTCCTCTATCCAACACTCTTCGAAGCGTTTTTTCCAAATCTGAAATTCGGGTTGCAACTCTACTTCAAGATTGTTACAGATATGAAATTAGGGCTTCCAGCACCTTATATTTCAACAACAACATGTTTATTGGGTTTTTACCCTCATCTTCCCTAGCACACCTCTACTTGGCAGTTTTTTCTTTGTTTTTTGGTGAATTTATGTAAGTTGTTGCAATTTTGACTGCTCCTCAAGAACAACACACTTTTTTTTTCCTTAATTGAGCCACAAGTTGTTACAGATCTACACTGGTATTACTGAGTGGTCATGTGTAAAAAGGAAGAGTGTTTGCTAGGGTTTCAAGAAGCCTTCAAAAGTGTGACCTAGATATGAAGCCTCCACATGGAATGTTTAAGATGGTCAAACACTATTGGGGCTTTATGGAGGAATGCCTTAGTTAGGACTTGCTTGAGGTAGAAGCCTATAAATATAAGAGAATTTCATTTGCTAGAGGCATGGTTGGAAGTGTGGGAGTTACCCTCCAATCTTAGTTAAATATATTTTGGTAGGAAGAAGTTAAGGGGCCTTTCAATGTAAGGATCTTCATCTTTCTTTGGTTTTTCTTAGGTTGATTTGATGGTTGGAAATATCTTGTCAATATCTGCTAGTTTAGTCTTGGAAAAAGGGCAAGTTTACTCCAACAAGAAGACATTAAGGTTGAGGAGAAACCATCCCTTTGTCTTGTTAATATTTCCTTCTATAATGTTTTACTTACAGTTGATGACACCATGTTCATGCATTGCCATAACCAGGGATGAAAGTTAAGTGTGGCACATTTAGGTCCTCTGGATCTTGTGCTGAAATCAAACTTGAAAACTTGATTTATTGTTCGTTGTTCATTCAATAATAATGATGTCCCACTTTCTCTACTTCATTTATGGTTTTATATCTGGCTTCTCTTTAATTTCCCATGGTAGGGAGTTATTAATTAGTTGATTTTTTACTTGTTGTGAGGAGCGTCTTTGGAAGGGCCCTTCTTTAATTTTAAGCATATTGAAGTAAACCCATGTGGTTGGTTAGATTCTGTTTATAACAACCTAACTAGATCTCCTTCCATTTCGTTCAAACCCTCTCGATCATTGATCCCAATTCCCTCGCCCAATTGGATAGGAAAGGTCTTCGCAATCCACCATCCATTAAATTCTAAAGAACATCTTAAAAAATCTTTTCTAGGGTTTCCCCCTTGTGCGAGAAATGAACCGGCCTAAAGTGTGAGGAATATTTGTTGTGGTGACAGTGAACAACCTTCCTGTTGACGACCTATTCAACTAGGGGGTCAACTCCATGTACCATGAATATATGCATCATCAGATGCAAACATGTCAAAGACTATTTGGTTCTACAGGGGATTTTCGCACCCTTGCATGGGTTTATAATGTAATAAGTCTACATGGATCATAGTTAGGTCAGTTACCTTAGGATTTATTCATTAGGAGAGTTCCTTTCACTGAGTGTTTTTTATCCTCGGGAGGTTGATTAGGCCTAACTAGCGTTATTAATCTCCCTTGAGTTTTTCACTTCCATTAGCAATAAATCCTCCAAAGTGGTGAAAGGTGCTCTAATGAAGTCATTATATGGTATATATTGTTTAGGAACAATGTAAATAACCATATAAGACAACACTCCAAGTTTCGTGATTTTTAGTCGAGCCTAGATAGGTTTTTTTTAATTTATTTATTTTTCCTAAGGTTGGGAATTAAATTAATTAATTAATTCTGATGTAATAATGTAAAAACTTAAGTCCCTTGGTTTTGATAGGGGTATTTGTACTCAAAATAAAGGTAATGAGACCCCCTACACCCTTGGTCCAAATTTCAACTCAGTCGAACAAGTTTTGTTAGGGTCTTGTCCACTTAGGAGTTTTTAGTAAGATAACAACAATTTTAATTGCTAACCCGGGACATGGGAAAATGTCAAATTTTGTAATTAATGACCAAATAAGGTAAAGTAAAGTGAAAATTGATTAGAGGGACCCCACCTAACCTACCCACACCCTTCCAAACCTTTACACCCCTTTACCCACCACTTTAATTAATTTTCTACCTTGGGATTTGCACCCCCTTTGAGGGAATGCGTCCCCACTCCATGCATTTATTTGGTAAGTCATGTTTAAGTGAGTTATGGGCCCCTCCTCATGAGGTGTGCCCTCCCTCTTCTATCCATGTCCTACTTTAGAGTGTGGACTCCACACTCCAAGCACACACTCTCACTAAACCTCACACATCCCTCCACACTCCCACTCATACCTCACACCTTCCTTTTGAACTCACGCTTTATCTTTGAAAAAGTGGATAAAGCTCATGTGAATATGGAAACATATTTCATCAAAGCAAGAAACTTTCCTTTAAAGTATGCGTGGGCCTCCTCTTACCCAATGTGCATCCTTTGTGATGCCACTTCATCCTCTACTCATCCTCACATACCAAATTCACCCCTACCCTAAAAACTCACACCACCTTCTCTTGAGTTGTCATTTGAGCTTGGATCTTGACATTTGTCAAATATCCAAGAGGGGTCTCCTTAGATTCTCAAGCTATTTAAGGGACCTCTCACTCCCTCATTCATTACCTTTCTTTACTGTATTGTTATGCTACCATTTTCTCACCATCCCTCTCTCTCTCTCTCTCTCATTATTGTTCACATTGCTTCGCTAGATTTGTTCTTGAAGAGATTGGAGAAAATTTGTTGCTACAACCTCTTCCCTTTGGAAATAAAAAGAGATTTGGAGGAATCGTGGAATGCGAGACTTGTTCTTGGTGTTCTTATCTACTGTGAGGTGATATCATTCTTGAATTTTTTGTAAATTGTTCAATAGATGCTTTGGTAAACTAGTTTACTAGGCTAGGTGAAGCAATAGTATAGTTGCTCATCTATATATTTTGTATATGCTCATAATATAAACTATGTTATATTGTTAGTGAATGCAATATATTATCCATTGTTTCATCTTACATTTGGTTTGAAGTTTGTAGGTTGCCTCAAGAGCATTTTGGGATAAATTCAAGCAGGAATTTACCCTCACTGTTCATAAAAACTTCAGAAGCTTTCTATCTTTCCAACTCATTTTCTGCCATTCATGCATTTCAGATTTTAGTCGCTAACTTGCTTAGATAGGTCAATAATCAATTTAATTTTCTTTTTTTTAATTGTGGGGAATTTCTGTAGAAAGATAGGAATTTTCTTAACATTGTTTGAGTGCGTTGCAGCACAAATCAACAAGCAACTGATTTTTGCAAATTTTCGCCAGGACAAGGGTGCATGCTGCCCAATTTCAAGTACAATACACCTCAACTATCTCCTTTCAAAAAGTGGTAACTCTAAACTCTTCTTCTTTTCCTTCTAAATCAATGTAAGCAATCCCAAATGAGTGTACCCAAGTGGCTTGCATTTCTTTCTTTTCAGGTTTTTCTTTCGAAGTTCTAGATTAGTTTATTTTCCGCCTTTACTTCATAGTTAGCTAGCTAGTTGTGATATCTACATGAATGACTAAAATTAAAATAATCTAGAGTAGATCTCACACCTAGATGCTAGCTTAGAGCTCATGGAGGCATAGTGAATCTTTTGCTTTCGTCATTTACTTTGCATGCAAGCCATTTACTTTTTAGCATTTAATTCTAACATGCATGCAAACATTGATATTGTTGAAATAATGTAACTGCGAAGAGCATTCTTATTATTATTGGATTAAATCCCCATTGCGGAGTAATCATGTCATTATTATTATTATTTTTATTGGATTAATCCCCATTGTGGATTAATCATGTCGGTAATTGTATAAGGACCAAATCCCCTTTTGCGGATTGGTCATCAGACAATTACAAAGGGTAGAATAAGAAGTCGGCCCCAGCAGTTATTATGGAAGACCCAGAATTAATTAAAGGTGGGTTTACCCACCCAGAGTGAGAGGTCGGCCCTGCCAGTTGTGACCTTTCATACGTGCCAGTCTTGTATAAATAAGAG
>ML796587.1:26838-81957 GCA_009831015.1 Picea engelmannii
ACCTAGTTGTTAGACGTAAAGCAAGATGTGACTGACATTGAGCTACCAGCTTAACCGCTATGACATTGAGCTAGTGTAGTACTGTGATGTGCCAGCCTAGTGCTGTGATGAGGTATCATTTTTACTGATACATATTTGATGCATATGATGATAGCATTCTTTTGAGAATGATGATGCTGCTGATGAAGAAAACTTCCGATGACTCGTAAATGTGCTAGCCAATGTTTCAAGATGATATTGACAATACTGTCCTCCAGATGCCACTGATGATGTAGAACTCTCTCGCCTGATGCTGATGAAGAATACCCTACTTGTTAAGGGGGAGTGTTGAAATAATGTAACTGCGAAGAGCATTCTTATTATTATTGGATTAAATCCCCATTGCGGATTAATCATGTCATTATTATTGTTGTTGTTATTGGATCAATCCCCATTGTGGATTAATCATGTCGATAATTGTATAAGGACCAAATCCCCTTTTGCGGATTGGTCATCAGACAATTACAAAGGGCAGAATAAGAAGTCGACCCCAGCAGTTATTATGGAAGACCCAGAATTAATTAAAGGTGGGTTTACCCACCCAGAGTGAGAGGTCGTCCCTGCACGTTGTGACCTTTCACACGTGCCAGTCTTGTATAAATAAGAGGCTAGCGCCTCACTTCAAACACACAACTCACTTGCTCATTCTCTTATGAGGCAAGATGCAATTACCAGTTGGAGAGAGGGAGAAGAGTGGCGCATCTCTTGGGGAGGACTTCCTGTATTGGTTTGAGTTATCTCTTGAACATTGTATAAGCTATTTATGATAAGGACGTTTTTGTTGGGTTTTCTTCCCCTAGAGGGTTTCCCAGGATAAATGTTGTGTCTCTTGTGAATGTGTATTTCTCAGTGATCTTGTTCTTATGATGCTCTTATCTAATGAAATGCAAAGAACTATAATAATGGCATAAACATTAACAGATATCTTAAAGTCTTAATTAATCACTTTTCAATTTCTCAAGTTACTTTCGGTTCTTACACTTTACATGCGCAAACTCATGGTTTAAGGGCTTCAAATTTCACAACTTTTCATTTTCACATTTGGCATCATTTTTGAGCAAGCTACAGGCACTCAAACACACTACACACTTAGCTCGTAGGTTTAATAATCAATTTATTAGACTTAATAGGACACCATTACCAACCATATTCGCCAATTAAAACTGGTTCAGAGGAAGGCAACGAGAGGTGCTAGGTTGGGGATAGTCTCACGGAGCGCGACGTCCTTTCTAGGAGTACTCTAATCTTAGGGTTGACCTCTGAAGCTAGGGTGGGCCTCATTGCCTAACTTCTTGAGAATCCAGCAGTCACTTGGTAATTGGGGAAGGAAACTTTTGGGTTGACACTTAGATAGGATTAAAATAAATATCACATTAATCACTTAACTTAATCCTTGGTCTACAACATCTGCAATATAATTTTACACTTGCAAACACACTGATCTCTTTATCTATTATTTTACATGCAAGTCATATTATATGTTGTGGATTAATTAACTAAGTGGTTACATCTATCATCTGGAGTACTTTAAATTTTCAATCATTTCATCTATCTTGTATTCCTGTATTTATGGTGTGATCCTTCAAGAAGTGCGCATCCACCTGGAGGCATTCTCTTGACTGGGTCTTGAGTGCTTTGCATCTTTATGCCATTGATAAGCAATCCAATAGAACTCTATCTATTGTGAGCATGCTTGTCTTGATGTGTTGATGGTCATTTAATCATGAATATCTTCTTTTCCTGCACATTTCAAGCACTTGTTAGTATATTGTATATCTTGTATCAATCTCAGTTTAAATCTGTATAACTTAGACATTCTTTCTGTGTATCTTGTATCTAGTTTAGTTCATCTTTGTATACATCACACATTCTTTTGTATCTAGTTTATCTATCTTGTAGTGATATTTGTAAACTTGAAATTAATTTGCAAAGAATCTCCCCTTTAACTTAGTTGACCCCTTGCCCAATCTTAAGCACTAGTCTTAGTTGTCCTAGGAAAAGACCTAACTGTTCATATTTAATTGTTGCATCTTGCATTGTTGCTTGACATCATAGGCTAGATTCCCCCTAACCACCTAACTATTTAAAACCAACTCCTAGAACATTAAACTCGTAAATCTCATCTAGTAACTAGGGTCTACCCCCCTTGGCTTCCCTAGGAGTTAGCCTAGACGGAAGAGGTTCTAGTCAAAGTGACAGCGTGGATTTTGAACCTAGGCATTGTGACTCCAAGGACACACTAAGTGAGCAGGACTTAGCTCACGTTTGCAAGTGTTTATAAGGATGGCAACACCTCCTAAGTGCCTCTAGGGTTCAACTTCATTCAGGGAATTGAATATCTTTGAATGCAAATCTAGGAGGTAATGAAGCCCACTAAACAAAACAAAGAGGAAAATAAAAGTAAGGTGAAAGAAGATCGAAGGAGTCAATATGGCAGATAAAAGATGTACAAGGTTCGAAGCGCTAATAGTAGCGACAAAAGGATGCAATCTCACCGATAGAACCTTGGCAATCTTGAGATATTTTGGCTAATCTTCCCTCATGGCCACGTGTTAGCCCACTATGTCAGTAGTTGAGGCCCTTTATGGATAGACTTAGAGGTAGTTGTGGGTTGTTACACCCATTATTACACTTTGTTGTATTTTATTATATTTCAGGGTAAATTCCGCCTAGTCTTCTCCTTGGAGATAGAAATTTTACACGTAAATACACACCTCCTTCATTTATAACATCATCTCATTCAAGTGAGTTTATTCATTTTTTTTCCTAAGGCCACCTATACTATTTCACTCTACTTTTGTTGCACACTCTCTTGATGTTTTGTGTGTTCATCATTTAAGCAACATTATATTTCTGCTTGCTTGTGTTATTAGATAAGGGTTTGTTGGAGCAATTATCATAGGGTTTGTTGGAGCAATTATCAAAGCTAGTGTGGATTTTTCTTCCTTTATCCAATAATCTTCGAAGAGTTTTTTCGATATCTGAAATTAGAGTTGCAGCTCTACTTCAAGATTATTATAGATCCGAAATTGGGGCTTCCAACACCTTATCTTTCAACAACAACAAGTTTTATGGGTTTTTACCCTCATCTTCCCATACCACACATCTACCTGGCAATTTTATCTTTGTCTTTTGGTGAATTTAAGTAAGTTGTTGGAATTTTGGCTGCTCCTCAAGATCAATACACTTTTTTTTTCCTTAATTCAGCCACAAGTTGTTACAGATCTACATTGGTATTGTGGCATCAATGGATGGAAAATGGTTATTTCCCCATCTTAATGGGGTTAACAATCATACACTGGTTGCTCAAATTTCAACTCTACTTCAGTTTAAAGGATTCTGGATGTATTTGGAGAATCTGTTTTCAGTTGCGATTGATGACAACTATGATCTCATATATCTGAAGAAGGATTAGGCTCTTGGATTGAGCACTCTGTACGTGGAACCTCACCTTGTCCATCACACACATAGAAAAACTGCAAAGCAGGTTTGGGTTTTCCTTGCACACCCTATTGTAGAAATTTTGAGAATCACACAATTATTGCAAATTCCAAATTTCACCTCAACCATAAGGTTTCTCAAATCAATTCCCTGTGAACTTTCAACCTTAAGGTTGAATCTGAAATAGAAATTTATAGCAGCGAATACTTCACTTCTCTTTAACCCAATTCACAATGCCACCCAAGAAAATAAATACCAAACAAGTGTACTTCAATGCAACAATGTTCAGCCCTTAGGGCACACTTCTCAAGCATATAACAAATTTGAAAATACTTATCACAATAGATTATAACAGTGGTAAATATACCTTCTTAGTTTCCAAATGTGTTAAATCACTTAACTAATTTTAGCTCTGTGTTATGTCAAATCAACATATGCATAAACAAGCCAAAATCTACCCAATCATGAAGATAACATAAGCGAAAAATCATATTTACAAGTACACAACTCATATATGTGTGTATGTGTGTGTGTGTGATGAAGTACAAGTACACAACACAACATTATCACAAAGATGGTACAATTCAAGCTAGGTTTTTGAGTCTTCCAACCCTAATTCACACACTCTTGCATCAACGCAAGCACCAAGTTGTCCAGGGAATGAAGATTACAATAAACCAGTCTTCTTTCAAGCAAGGCATCACGCCAATATCAAGACTCATCTAGGTAGGCTCTTCATGATCTTGCATCAACAAGAGCAAGGCTACAATATCATCTGAGCAATTAGCTCTACAAGACAAATCATCACTTCCTCTAAAGTCATGTATGTCTCTAGAGTTTACTTGCATAGCACAAACCCTAGAGTCTCATAAGAGCAAACTCTCCAAGAATATCTAAGGCATCTCTCTCTTCTTCATGCATTCTCCTAGGGTTTACATCACAAACCCTAGATTCTTTCTCCCTCCAAGACAATTACAAAGATACATAGACTTTTCCTCCCTTCATATATACAATAGGTGAGGGACTCTAACATAAAGAAAAGGCTTATGTCCATACAAGTAACCAACAACGAAACCCCACATGAAGCGCTCTACAGTACACAGATGTACAACTGTCATACTCGCATTTATCCAACCCCCAAGATGAAACACCTTCTAAGCATGATTCTCTTAGGGCTCAACACCTCTCCACCAAGATGGTGTGATTTCCAACAAGTTATTACTCCAATGCTACCTCTTCCATGGTGGCTTCCAAGTTTCCTCATATAAGGCATTCCCTCTCTAACTATGTGCCACATGTCGTCTAATGTGCCTAATGCTTCTCCATCTGTGCCAATGTAATTCGCATGCTCCAATGCTTATCTTTAATATCGATATCCAAATCCAAAACCAACCTCCATGAAGTATGCTCCTCAACCCAAGCATCCTCGAGTCAAGTGTATAACCTCTAAGGTGTATGGCACATGGTTCGATGCTCCTAGGGATAAATTCCCTCCTCCAAGTGCCTAATGCTCCTCCTCCTAGGTAGGTACCTCTCCTATTCAAGAAACTGACTCCCCCATTGTGTGCACCCAATGGGATAGTCATAATGTTGATTAGGGTAACAACCTCCTAGGTAAGGGTTCCATACCAGCAATCTAACCAAGGTCAAGCATCCATCGAAATGGAGTCATCCATATGTCTATGAAGCATCGCCAACACAATGAAGAATTACAACATTTATCACTGAGTGCTCATGTGTAAAGAGAAAGAGGGTGTGCTAGGGTTTCAAGAAGCCTTGGAAGGTGTGCCCTAGCATTAGAAGCCTCCATATGGCATGTTGAAGATCCATCAAACCCTACAGGGGATTTATGGAGTAATGCCTTAATTAGGATTTGATCGAGGTAAAATCCTATAAATATAAGAGAATTTCATTTGGTAGAGGCATGGTTGGAAGTGTGGGAGTTCCCCTCCGATCCTAGATAAATATCTTTTCGAAGGAAGAAGTCAAGGGGCGTTTCAATGTAAGGATCTTCGTCTTTCTTTTGTTTTTCTTAGGTCGATTTGGGTGCTGGAAATTACTTGTACATATCTTCTAGTGTAATCTTGGAAGAAGGGAAAATTTGCTCCAACAAGAAGACATTAGGGTTGAGGGGAAACCCTTTGTCTTGTTGATATTTGCATCTATCAAAACCCACTCATTAAAACAAAAGAGAAAAAGAAAGGTAACGTGAAAGAGGCCCAAACGAGTCAATATGGAAGAGCAAAGTTCTACAAGGTTCTAAGCTATTAATAGTGAAAAAAGGATGCAATCTCACCAATAGAACCTTCACAATGTTGAGACACTCGTTATTACACTTTGTTGTATTTTATTGTATCTCAGAGTAAGTTCATCCTAGTCTTCTCCCTGGAGATAGCGATTTTACCCGAACAGAGTGGTATAAATACACCACCTCATTCATTTATAGCATCATCTCATTCAAGTGAGTTTATTCCTTTTTTTGCCTAAGGTCACCTATACTATTTCATTCTACTTGTATTGCACACTCTCTTGAAGTCTTATGTGTTCATCCTTAATGCGGCATTATACTTCAGCTTGCTTATCTTATTAGATTAGGGTTTCTTGGAGAATTCATCATAGATCCTCTACCATGTGATTTATAACATGGTATCAAAGCTAGTGTGGACTTTTCTTCCTCTATCCAACACTCTTCGAAGCATTTTTTCCAGATCTGAAATTCAGGTTGCAACTCTACTTCAAGATTGTTACAGATCTAAAATTAGGGCTTCCAACACCTTATCTTTCAACAGCAACATGTTTAATGGGTTTTTACCCTCATCTTCCCTAGCACACCTCTACTTGGCAGTTTTTTCTTTGTTTTTTGGTAAATTTATGTAAGTTGTTGCAATTTTGACTGCTCCTCAAGAACAACACACTCTTTTTTTTCCTTAATTGAGCCACAAGTTGTTACAGATCTACACTTGTATTACTGAGTGCTCATGTGTAAAAAGGAAGAGGGTGTGCTAGGGTTTCAATAAGCCTTCTAAAGTGTGTCCTAGATATGAAGCCTCCACATGGAATGTTTAAGATGGTCAAACCCTACTGGGGCTTTATGGAGTAATGCCTTAGTTAGGACTTGCTTGAGGTAGAAGCCTATAAATATAAGAGAATTTCATTTGCTAGAAGCATGGTTGGAAGTGTGGGAGTTACCCTCCAATCTTAGTTAAAGATATTTTGGAAGGAAGAAGTTAAGGGGACTTTCAATGTAAGGATCTTCATCTTTCTTTGGTTTTTCTTAGGTTGATTTGATGGTTGGAAATTACTTCTAAATATATGCTAGTGTAATCTTGGAAGAAGAGCAAGTTTGCTCCAACAAGAAGACATTAAGGTTGAGGAGAAACCCTCCCGTTGTCTTGTTAATATTTCCTTCTATAATTTTTTACTTACGATTGATGAAATTATGTTCATGCATTGCCATAACCAGGGATGAAAGTTAAGTGTGGCATGTTTAGGTCCTCTGGATCTTGTGCTGAAATCAAACTTGAAAACTTGATTTATTGTTCGTTGTTCATTCAAAAAGAACGATGTCCCACTTTATCTACTTCATTTATGGTTTTATATATGGCTTCTCTTTAATTGCCCATGGTTGGGCGTTATTAATTAGTTGACTTTGTACTTCTTGTGAGGAGTGTCTCTGGAAGGGCCCTTCTTTAATTTTATGCATATTGAAGTAAATTCATG
This sequence comes from Picea engelmannii, assembly GCA_009831015.1. Lineage (NCBI taxonomy): Eukaryota > Viridiplantae > Streptophyta > Pinopsida > Pinales > Pinaceae > Picea > Picea engelmannii. The sequence continues at coordinate 34,039 of ML796587.1, forward strand.
TGGTTGGTTAGATTATGTTTATAACAACCTAACTAGATCTCCTTCCATATTGTTCAAACCCTCTCGATCATTGATCCCAATTCCCTCACCCAATTGTACAGGAAAGGTCTTTGCAATCCGCCATCCATTAAATTCTAAAGAACATCTTAAAAAATATTTTCTAGGGTTTCCCCCTTGTGCAAGAAATGAACCGACCTAAAGTGAGAGGAAGAGTTGGTGTGGTGATCGTGGAAAACCCTCCTAAGCGTATCTAGGGTTCAACTTCATTTAGGGACTTGAATATCTTTGAGTGAAAGTCTAGGAGGTAATGAAGCCCACTAAACAAAACAAAGAGGAAAAGAAATGTAAGGTGAAAGAAGCTCGAAGGAGTCAATATGGTAGAGCAAAGTTGTACAAGGTTCGAAGCACTGTTAGTAGAGACAAAAGGATGCAATCTCACCGATAGAACCTGTTGACCACCTATACAAATAGGGGATCAACTCCATGTGCCATGAAGAGATGCATCATCAGATGCTAGTTTGTCGAATACAGTTTTGTTCTACAGGGCATTTTTTGCCACCAACATCTCTTTTTGTAAACGAAATTTTCGCACCCCTACGTGGATAAATAATGTAATAGGTGTGCATTGGTCATAGTTAGGTCAGTTACCTTGGTATGGGTTCATTGGGAGAGTTCCTTTCACCGAGGGTTTTTATCCTCAGGTTATTGATTGGGCTTTTCAGCCCTATTAATTTCCCTTGAGTTTTTCCCCAACACCTGCAATAATTCCTCCAAAGTGGTGAAGGGCGTTCTAATTGGCTTATCCTCTAGTAATTTTTGTTTAGGAATGATGTAAATGACCATGCAAAACATCTTAGAAAGTTTCGTGGAATTCCATTAAGTCTAGATTAGTTTTTTTTAATTAATTAATTTTTAATTAAATTTTCCGAAGTTTGGAGGTTTAATTATTTTGGAGCAAAAATTGTAAAAACTAGGTCCTTGAACTTTTGATAGGGGTATTTGTGCTCAAAAGAAATGTAATGAGACCCCCTACACCCTGGGACCAAGTTTCATCTCAGTCGGACAACTTTTTCTTTGTGTTTGTCCACCAGGAGTGTCAGTCAATCAAAACAACAATTTTAATTGCTAAATCATGACATAGGAAAAATGCCATTTTTGTAATTTTGAGCAAATGGGGTAAAGTAATGATGGAAAAGTGTGAGAGAGATTTTTCCTAACCTTTTCCAACCCTCACATCACCCCCTCACCTAGCCATTAAGCAAAAACGTCTCTTTTCCTAGAGTGGTGTGCCTCCCTTCTAGAAAGTCTCCAAAAAGTGAAAAAATAATAAAAAAATTAATGGAAGACTTATTATATCCCTTGGTGTGCCTCCCTAGACCCTACAACTCATCATTTCACTTATCAAAGCCTTTCCAACTCACTCCAACTCAATTCCACTTCATCCATCCATGCCAAAACCCTAACTTTGTTTTGATGCGTGACACTTGTAACTCATCCAAGTGGGGTAGCTTTGTCTTCCCAAGTATAAATAGAATCCCTCCCTCACTCATTTCATACCATATCTTGAGCTATTGTTATGCTACTTGATTTTCACCCCTCTCTCTCTCTCTCTCTTGTCCATCTTTCATCCATTCTTTGGCTCTTAGGGTTTTGGAGCAAGTATTTCTCCAAGATCTATATTTTGGGTAATAAAAGAGAAACTTTGGAGGATTATTGGAAGAGCAACGAGTATTCTTGTTCTTGCTACATGTGAGGTAATATTGTTAATTTTTGGCATGATGATTGCATAGAAGAGATTCTTAGGTAAAGTGTTTTACTTGGGTAGATCTAGAAATGAGTATTCTTGTTAATCTATATATGTGGGTTTGTTAATGGGTGCAAGTATTTCATTTCATTAGCATATTCAGCCTTATTATCTTCTTGTATGCACATTATCTTGTCAAGTTTTGCAGGTTTGGCCTCAAGAGTTTTATTGGGATTGCCTCAAGGAAGAGTCCTCCCTTAAAGCACGTATAAACTCTTTCTTTCTCATTCTTTACTCATTATTTCATTGTTGTTCATTCCATGTTATATTTCAGCTAGCCTAACATAGTAGATTGGTCACTTAAATCATCTTTTATCACAAGTTTTTAAGAAGAAAAATTTATGCCCTAAAAACAAAAAAAATTCTTCACATTGTTGGTTGTGTGTAGTTTTTCCAGCAAGCATAGCTTGCTGTTTTTTGCAGGTTTTCAACAGGTTGAGGGGGTTAAGTCGCCCTAAAATAGCCGCACAACACTCCAAGACCCCTCTCTTCAAGTGGGTAACAAATCTCAACCTCTCTTTTCCATTTTCTAGCTCATTTTTCATTATTTCTTCACTTTTTAGTAGGTTTTTGCTTGCTCATAGCTTGGGAGGAGAATTGGTACGACCTACCTCCCATGTGTGAGCTTAGGGTAGCTTAGGGTTAGTGAAAATTTCAAGTTTTTCATTTCTAAAGCATCTCCTTAATCTAGAACGTGGGGTTAGTGAGTCTTTTCTTAATAGTTTGTTTGGCTTGCTTACTTTCCTCACAACCTCATTGGCACAATAAAGGTAGGCTTGCCTCCACCTTGTGCCATTGAGTTGCTTGGCTTGCTTTTTATCTCTCTTTCAAGCTTATCTAATCTTAATAATTGCCTACACCTTAGGAGAAACACCCAAAATCGTAAGGCTAGGATAAGTAATGTGTTTTGATTTTTTCTAATTCTTTAAAGGTTAAAATATTCTAGATCTAGATCTTATCACATCACATATTAATCCTTAGCTTAAGACCTTGGGGCATAATCAACTTACTTAAATCTATTTGCATGTTATAAGCTCTCTTAAGATCTATCTTGTTTACATGCTCTAGTCCAACATACCCAAATGGTCAATGCTTTAATGGTTTAGTAAGTGGTTTTCCTTTCATGTTATCACATCTTTAAGGCCATTTGCCGTCACACTTAAGTTAATAAATTGTTGGATAAGTTGATAGTGTAGGCACACATCTAATTTTTCAAGCTTCTCTTTCACACTTAATGTTTTTCTCTTAATTCTTTAACAACATAAGATAAGTGGTACTAAGCTTGAGTTCTTCTTTCATTCTTTGGCAAGTTGTTCTTGCCCTTGTTTCATTAGTATTCTTTCATAACAAGCTTTCATGTTAATGTTTAATCAATGGTGAAAAACTAAATCATTATTCAGCTTGCTCTCTCTTGCTATACATGTGTTAAAGTGCTTCATTTATAAGCTTTAGAACATACTTTATAAGCTGCAATAAGTTTCGGTTTTGGCATTAAATCACCAATTTAAGGCAACTAAAAGTCACCAAAACACTCTCTGATACACCTAAAAGTCTAACCAATTAATATATATACTTAATAGACTTAATCGGGTACCTTGAACCACCATCTTCACCATCTAAAACGGGGATTGAGGAGGGCAACGGAAGGTGCTAGACTGGGGACGGTCTCACGGCGTGCGACGTCCTTTCCATAAAAACTCAATTCTTAGGGCGGATCTATGAAGCTAGGGTAGGCCTCGTTACCTCACTTCTTGAGCATCCAGTAGCCATTTGGCAATCAAGGGAGGAGGTTTTTGATGAAACATCTAATAAGGGTAATTAAAATCCTTCCAAGTCTTAAAAACCCTTAACTCACTAAGCAAGTTAACCTTGGTTTAATTTAATTCATCTTGTGGTTTAATACTTGCAACTTAATCCTCTACAAGTAATACTTTGGGGTTAATCAATTAAGTGTCTTGATCATTTTGGAACACTTGTGCTTCAACTTCTAAATCTTCTAAGTATCCTTGTGAATGTTGATGATAAACTCAATGTGTTGATGATGTTAATGCCTTGATCTTCTTTAATTCTTTCACATCTAAACAACGTGGTTAGCTTGTTGTGTTGTATCATTGTATCTCGAGCATTCTTTGTTGTAATAACTTGTATCTATCAATTTTGTAGAATAAGTATTCTTTGTAATCTTTGTAATCATATTGTAACGAAACACCCTTACATCTAGTTGACCCCTTGCCCAACCTTAGGCACTAGTCTCAGTTGACCTAGGGAAAAGGCTTCCTTGACATAACAAACTCTTGCATCTTGCATTGTTTCCTTAGCATCATAGGTTAGATTCCCCCTAAACCTTAACAAACTAAAATCAACTCCTAGACTTAAACTCTAAATCTTATCTAGAAACTAGGGACTACTCCCCTTGGCTTCCCTAGGAGTAAGCCTAGACAGAAGAGGTTCAAGCCAAAGTGACAGCGTGGGATTTGAACCTAGGCATTGTGCCTCCAACGACACACTAAGTGAGTAGGACTTGGCTCACGTTTGTAAGTGTGTATAAGGACGGCAATAGAACCTTCACAATCTTGAGATATTTTGGCTAATCTTCCCTCATGGCCACATGTTTTCCCACTATGTGGGTAGTTGAGGCCCTTTATGGATCGACTTAGGGGTAGTTGTGGGTTGTTACACCCATTATTACACTTTGTTGTATTTGATTGTATTCCAGGGTAAGATCAGCCTAGTCTTCTCCTTGGAGATAGCAATTTTATGCGTAAATACACAACTCCTTCATTTATAACATCATCTCATTCAAGTGAGTTCATTCATTTTTTTTCCTAAGGTCACCTATACTATTTCACTCTACTTTTGTTGCACACTCTCTTGATGTCTTGTGTGTTCATAATTTAAGTTGCATTATATTTCTGCTTGCTTGTCTTATTCGATAAGGATTTGTTGGAGCATTCATCATAGATCCTCTACCTCATGATTTCTAGCATGGTATCAAAGCTAGTGTGGATTTTTCTTCCTCTGTCCAACACTCTTCGAAGAGTTTTTCCCGGATCTGAAATTAGAGTTGCAGCTCTACTTCAAGATTATTACAGATCTGAAATTGGGACTTCCAGCAACTTATCTTTCAACAACAACAAGTTTTATGGGTTTTTACCCTTATCTTCCCATACCACACATCTACTTGGCAGTTTTATCTTTGTCTTTTGGTGAATTTAAGTAAGTTGTTGGAATTTTGGCTACTCCTCAAGATCAATGCACTTTTTTTTCCTTAATTCAACCACAAGTTGTTACAGATCTACATTGGTATTGTGGCATCAATGGATGGAAAATGGTTTTTTCCCCGCCTCAATGGGGTTAACAATCATTCATTGGTTGCTCAAATTGCAACTCTACTTCACTTTAAAGGTTTCTGGATGTATTTGGAGAAGCCATTTTCAACTGTGATTGATGACAACTATGATCTCATATGTCTGAAGAAGGATTAGGCTCTTGGATTGAGCACTCTATACATGGAACCTCACCTTGTCCATCACACAAATAGAAAAACTGCAAAGCAGGTTTGGGTTTTCCTTGCACACCCTATTGTATAAATTTTGAGAATCACACAATTATTGCAAATTCCAAATTTCACCTCAACCATAAGGTTTCTCAAATCAATTCCCTGTGAACTTTCAACCTTACGGCTGAATCTGAAATATAAATTTATATCAGTGAATACTTCACTTCTTTTTAAGCCAATTCACAACACCACCCAAGAAAATAAATACCAAACCAGTGTACTTCAATGCAACAATGTTCAGCCCTTAGGGCACACTTCTCAAGCATATAACAAATTTGAAAATACTTATCACAACAGATTATAACAGTGGTAAATCTACCTTCTTAGCTTGCACATGTGTTAAATCACTTAACTAATTTTAGCTCTGTGTTATGTCAAATCAACATATGCATAAACAAGGCCAAAATCTACCCAATCATGAAGATAACATAGGCGAAAAATCATATTTACAAGTACATAACTCATATATGTGTGTATGTGTGATGAAGTACAAGTACACGACACAGCTTTATCACAAAGATGGTACAAGTCAAGCTAGGTTTTTTAGTCTTCAAACCCTAATTCGTACACTCTTGCATCAATGCAAGCACCAAGACCTCCAGGGAATGAAGATTACAATAAACCAGTCTTCTTTCAAGAAAGGCATCACACCAATCTCAAGACTCATCTAACTAGGCTCTTCATGATCTTGCATCAACAAGAACAAGGCTACAATATCATCTGAGCAATTATCTCTATAAGACAAATCATCACTTCCTCTAAATTCATGTTTGTCTCTAGAGTTTACTTGCATAGCACAAACCCTAGAGTCTCATAAGAGAAAACTCTCCAAGAATATCTAAGGCATCTCTCTCTTCTTCATGCATTCTCTTAGGGTTTACATCACAAACCCTAGCTTCTTTCTCCCTCCAAGACTTCTCCAAGACAATTACAAAGATACATAGACTTTTCGTCCCTTCATATATACAATATGTGAGGGAATCTAACATAAAGCAAAGGCTTATGTCCATACAAGTAACCAACAACGAAACCCCACATGGAGCTCTCTACAGTACATAGATGTACAAGTGTCATACTCGTGTTTATCCAACCCCCAAGATGAAACACCTTCTAAGCATGATTCTCTTAGGGCTCAACACCTCTCCTCCAGGATGGTGTGCTTTCCAACTAGTTATTACTCCAATGCTACCTCTTCCACGATGTCTTCCAAGTGTCCTCATGTAAGGCATTCACCCTCTAACTATGTGCCACATGTCCTCTAATGTGCCTAATGCTTCTCCATCTTTGCCAATGTAATTAGCATGCTCCAATGCTTGTCTTTGGCATCGATATCCAACTCCAAAACCAACCTCCATGAAGTATACTCCTCAACCCAAGCGTCATCGAGTCAATTGTATAACCTCTAAGGTGTATGGCACATGGTCCGATGCTCCTAGGGCTAAATGCCCTCCTCCAAGTGCCTAATGCTCCTCCTCCTAGGTAGGTACCTCTCCTAATCAAGCAACCGACTCCCACATTGTGTGCACCCAATGGGATAGTCATCATGTTGATTAGGGTAACAACCTCCTAGGTAAGGGTGCCATACTAGAAATCTAACCAAGGTCAAACATCCATCGAAATTGAGGCATCCATATGTCTATGAAGCATCACCACACATTGAATAATTACAACATTTATCACTAAGTGATCATGTGTAAAGAGAAAGAGGGTGTTCTAGTGTTTCAATAAGCCTTGGAAGGTGTGCCCTAGCATTGGAAGCCTCCACATGGCATGTTGAAGATCCGTCAAACCCTACAGGGGCTTTATTGAGTAATGCCTTAATTAGGACTTGCTCGAGGTAAAAGCCTATAAATATAAGAGAATTTCATTTGGTAGAGGCGTGGTTGGAAGTGTGGTAGTTCCCCTCCAATCCTAGATAAAGATATTTTCAAAGGAAGAATTCAAGGAGTGTTTGAATGTAAGGATCTCCGTCTTTCTTTTGTTTTTCTTAGGTTGATTTGGGTGCTGGAAATTACTTGTACATATCTGCTAGTGTAATCTTGAAAGAAGGGCAAGTTTGCTCCAACAAGAAGACATTAGGGCTGAGGGGAAACCCTCCCTTTGTCTTGTTGATATTTGCATCTATCAAAACCCACTCAACAAAACAAAGCCAAAGCAAATGAGAAAAGGAAAGGTAACGTGAAAGAGGCCTGAACGTGTCAATATGTAAGAGCAAAGTTGTAGAAGGTTCGAAGCTATTAGTACTGACAAAAGGATGAAATATCACTGATAGAACCTTCACAATGTTGAGACACACATTATTACACTTTGTTGCATTTTATTGTATCTCAGAATAAGTTCATCCTAGTCTTCTCCCTGGATATAGCGATTTTAACCTGACAGAGTGGTATAAATACACCACCTCCTTCATTTATAGCATCATATCATTCAAGTGAGTTTATTCTTTTTTTTTTCCTAAGGTCACCTATACTATTTCACTCTACTTGTGTTGCACACTCTCTTGAAATCTTATGTATTCATCATTAATGTGACATTATATTTCATCTTGCTTATCTTATTGGATTAGGGTTTTTTGGAGAATTCATCATAGATCCTCTACCATGTGATTTCTAACATGGTATCAAAGCTAGTGTGGACTTTTCTTCCTCTATCCAACACTCTTCGAATAGTTTTTTCCAGATCTGAAATTGGGGTTGCAGTTCTACTTCAAGATTGTTACAGATCTGAAATTAGGGCTTCCAGCGCCTTATCTTTCAACAACAACAAGTTTAATGGGTTTCTACCATCATCTTCCCTGACACACCTCTACTTGGCAGTTTTTTCTTTGTTTTTTGGTGAATTTATGTAAGTTGTTGCAATTTTGGCTGCTCCTCAAGAACAACACTCTTTTTTTTCCTTAATTGAGCCACAAGTTATTACAGATCTACACTGGTATTGTGGCATCCATAGATGGAAAATGGATTTTTCCCCACCTCAATGGGGTTAACTATCATGCATTAGTTGTTCAAATTGCAACTCTACTTCACTTTAAAGGTTTATGTATGTATTTGGAGAAACCACTTTCAGCTGTGATTGGTGACAATTATGATCTCATATGTCTGAAGAAGGGTGAAGCCCTTGTATTAAGAACTATGTACATGGAACCTGACCTTGCCCATCAAACAAATATCAAAACTGCAAGGCAGGTTTGGGATTCCTTGCACACCCTATTGTAGAAATTTTGAGAAACGCAAAATTTATGCAGATTCCAAAATTTCACCTCAACCATAAGGTTTCTCAAATATATTCCCTGTGAAATTTCAACCTTGGGGCTGAATCTGAAATATAAACATACAACAGCGAATACTTCACTTCACTTTAACCTAATTCACAAGGCTGCCCAAGAAAATAAATACCAAACTAGTGTACTTCAATGCAATGATGTTTCATCCATTAGGGAACACTTCTCAAGCATATAACAAATTTGAAAATACTTATCACAACAGATTATAACAGTAGTAAATATACCTTCTTATCTTCCAAATGTGTTGAATCACATAAAAAATTCTAGCTCTATGTGAAGTCAAATCAACATACGCATAACCAAGGCCAAAATCTACTCAATCATGAAGATAACAGAGGCTGAAAATCAAATCTACAATTAGAAAACTCATATGTGTGTGTGTGTGTGTGTGTGTGTGTGTGTGTGTGTGTGTGTGATGAAGTACAAGTACACAACACAACTTTATCACAAAACTTCTATAAGTCAAGCTAGTGTTTTGAGTCCTGAAACTCTAAGTCTTCAACTCTTGCATCAACGCGAGCACCAATACCTCCATGGAATGATGAGTACAATAAACCAATATTCTTTCAAGCAAGGCATCATGCAAATCTCAAGACTCATCAAGCTATCCTATTCATGATCTTGCCCTAACCTCCATGCATCATCAAGAACAAGGCTACAATATCATCCAAGGGATTAGCTCTACAAGACAAATCATCACTAGCGTTGTGTTTATCTCTAGGATTTACTTGCATAGCACAAATCCTAGAGTCTCATAAGAGAAAACTCTCCATGAACATCTAAAGCGTCTCTCTCTTCGTCATGCACTCTCCTAGGGTTTACACCACAAAAACTAGCTTCTTTCTTCCTCCACGACTTCTCCAAGACAATTACAAAGATAGATAGACTTCTCCTCCCTTTATATATACAATAGGGGAGGGAGGCTAACATAAAGCAAAGACTTATATCCATATAAGTATCCAACAAGGTAACCGCACAAGGAGCACTCGAAAGTACAAGGATGTACAACTGTCATACTCGCGTTTATCCAACCACCAAGATGAAATGCCTTCTAAGCATGATTCTCTTAGATCTCAACACCTCTCCTACGGGATGGTGTGCTCTTCAACAAGATATTAGTCCAATGCTACCTCTTCCATGGTGGCTTCCAAGAGTCCTCATGTAAGGCATTCCCAATCTAACTATGTACCACATGTCCTCTAATGTGCCTAATGCTTCTCCATCTGTGCCAATGTAATTATCATGCTCCAATGCTTGTCTTCAATGTCGATATCCAACTCCAAAACCAACTGTAATGTCCCCACTTTGGGACATCATCACAGTGCAGAGGGTTATGATGACCAGAGTAGCCAAATGGAGGTTATAGCGAGTACAGGGGTTATTAAGAGGCATTGTGGGGTACATCTTGCATTGCTCATCATATTCCATCATTATGAGCCATTCCGCACAGGTTGGATTTGGTTTCGTTGCATTTCGACGATTTCCATGATTTTGACTATTTTGAGCTATAAGCTAATTGAATTCACTGAAGAGGTCATTTTGGGCACATTGCTTAGAGGAACCTCTCAGTGTAATAGCTCATTAGAATTGGGATAAGCAACACTACAGGATGGGATGGTGAGAAGTGACTTTCAGTGGCCAAGGAAGCCACAAGGAGAGATAAGGTGTTTTTCAGAGGTAAAAATGTTAATTAATTAATTAAAGTGATTTAATTAATTAATTAATATTAATAAAATGAAAGTCACTTTGGAGGGACAAGGAGAGAAAAAGGTATAAAGGAAAGGCAAGGGCCTCTACTCATTCATTCATGTATGATTGTCTTTTGATATCTGGCTTTTAGCTAGTGAGCCCATCTCTTGGGGGTTTTGAGGGTTTTGACTTAACAAACCCTAGAGGACGATTCGATGGTGAAAGATTCCACCTAGCTTGTCCCAAGCTTGGTATCAGAGATGCAATACTCTCCCACACCATTCTAGTTCCAGATCTACTAAGTGCAGGAGGGTTCTACACCAACCACAGTCACAGGAAGAGAAGAAGGGCACACCATTAGGGGTTTCCAGCAAAGGGGGCGCACCATTTATTGAAGGAAGGTTCGTTGTAGGAGTTTGAGCGATCCCTTGGAGATTTGAGCACTTGGGTTTTACTTGCAGGGCCTTGGCCATGATTTCTAGTACCTATTGAGAGAGTTCTATGGTACATATTATTTCCTAGAGCATTGGGACGAATTGGAGAGAAGGAGGACATTTTGGAGATTCAGATCTATTCAGTTTGGAGGGGTTATACTTCAGATCTGGCCCTGAGACTTCACATAGTGACTTGTAGTGTCCTGATCTATCTTTCTAGCAAGTTTCATGGCATTTGGAGGCCTCCTTCATCAAGGCCTAAATTATAGGTTTGACAGTTTTAGGAGGGTGCAGCTCCATTGGAGGATTCAGCATTTGGAAGAGTTTCCCTTGGTATTTCGGTTTGCGATTTCAGGAGGGGATTCTACTCATCCCGATCCACAATTCGGCATCTTCAACATATCATTTGGAGGTCTCCTTTATCAAGGCCGAAATAATAGGGTTTGACAGTTTTAGGAGGGCGCAATTCCATTGGAGGATTCAACATTTGGAGGAGTTTCCCTTGGTATTTTGGATTGAGATTTCAGGAGGGGATTCTACTCGTCCCGATCTACCATTCGACATCTTCAGCGTAGCATTTGGAGGTCTTTGACAGTAGGGCCTAAATTTTAGGGGTTGACAGCTTCAGCAGGGCGTGGCATCTTCCATCTTGGGGGTTGACACTTCATACGGCCCAGATCTTCTTGTATTGGTATTCATGCTATATTAAGTCTTTGGAGGCTTATTGTAGTCTTCTTTGGAGCATTTTGTAAGAGATTCTATTGTCTATCTTCTTAGCCATCCGTTGAGCATTCCAGATCGACATCTTCATTGTAGCAGGCTTCTCTATTTCATGAATAAAAGATTTGAGATGTTTTGGCTTGTCTATCATATTGCATATGGTTGAGGTATGTTCCATGATTGTATATTCTTGTTATTTGTTGCAACACACATATAAACACATAAGTAAAACCCTAAACGTAATTGTCAGCAAAGTGTTTGACGAAATACCACAACCAGGAAAAGTTTAAAATAAAGACACCCAAAACCGTGATGATCCTGGCATAATGGCTTGGGATCATTACAGTGGTATCAGAGCTTAAATCTTGCCAACCTGAGGGATCTCAAATAGGGATAAATGGATAGTTGGAAAGAAATGGTTAAGATAGCCTTTGAGACGACATGCTTGGAGATACTATATTCGGGCCTTAGCAAGGAAAATAGGGCTCTCATAACCTTTCCTCAATATGTAGCCCTTAGAAAGCCTGGTTGGAGCAAAGGGGATATTTTACATGGGATCATCATAGCAGATAAAAAGAAAAAATAAACAGATAGATGGATGGAAGAACAGAGAAACCTCACGCCCATTAGGAGCACGCAACCTTTCTACAGTTGCAAAGGGTCGTGGGAGCCAAATCATAGGTGCAGGGGTAAGGATCAGGAGTGCATTGTTGAGGCACACCATGATAGTGATGATAAGGTGTGTGAGGATGGAGCGGTAGATGCTCCTCTGGAGAAGTCCGATGATGATAGTGACTCTTGCATAGAGGATAGTGATAGTGACTCTTGCACAGACGCTGATGATTATGACACGCTTGAGGAGGATAGTGACTCTTGCACACTTGTGGATACGAGGGATTATGGCACGCTTGAGGAGGATGATGACCCTTGTATAGTGGATAGACAGTTGAGTGGACAAGATGATAGCACCAATACTTCAACAGACATATCACATGGTGTTGATGACCTTACGCCCCAGCAGAGTGGTAACACTAGTGAGGACTCACACGTGTTAGCACCTACATATGAACAACCTCCTATGGTGGTCATGACCCATCTATCATCTTTCCAGACATCTATGATAGCCACGTCACAGGAGGATACTAGTAGCATGTCAGATAGGGTTGATGAGCCTTGTATGAGGGATGCACACCACAGACATGTAGATCCACCGATCCAAGAGAAGATACAAGGAGTACAGATAGGGGACCTTACACATACAGATCATCCTGAGGAGATTGAGTCACAGCTATTGGAGACTCCATTAGTTGAGAAGATTGCAGAGGCTAACAGGTTGATGGAGCACTTACTTCTAGGATCGGCCTACATTGATGAGGATGCACTCTTTAGCATTCAGGATGACCATAGCATGTGTCTAGACATAGCTATATGGGATCCAGGCGCAGATAAAAGTAGCAGGTTGAGTGCACAGAAGGATACATATACTCACACCGGATACATTATGATTCATAGGGAGATAGCAGTTGAGGATGATGTGCAGTTACATATGGGAAGACCCAGTGGCACAGTAGATAGCAGGGAGTTCAACACTTTATCTTCTGCAGAGAGTGTTGTTGAGGATTTTAGTGATGGCACTAGCAGTGAGAGGCATGAGATGGTACCTCAGCATGACTATGATCAAGAGTCACACCACTTAGCAGGACAGTTGATAGTTAGTGAGGCTATGATCATGAAAACCACTAGACGTATTGATGACATGCATGCATTACTAGCATATTACTGTTGGAGAGCATCAGTAGCACATGGTAGTTCCGATGAGGGAAGTGCCATGGAGGACTTTCATACTCTCAGGGAGAGAGTATCGATGATGAGGGTTGACTACCAACAGTTATTGACTGACAGGGACTACCTATTGAGGAGTGGTGAGATGTATCATGAGGCTTTGAGAGAGCAGGAGTTGGAGGTAGACAGACTTGCTCAGGAGTTGGAGAGTCCTCGGGGATTCTTGAGAGGCACGCAGACAACCTTTCAAGAATCTAAGTCTAGGTCAGATGAGAATCTTGAGGAGATTTTTCAGAGATCCACTTCATCCGTCTTAGTAGACACTCAAACATATCATTCAGTCACGTTGCTAGGAGATATTGATGATCTAGCAGATGAGCACCAGTTGATGGAGGACACTTCCATTTGTGTTCCGAGAGATGTTGACCTCCATATAGAGGTTGATCCAGCAATACGCCCAGGATCTCTAATGCAACATGAGTCTACGAGAGATGACATGAGTATGTCAGAGCATACAGTGATGAGTGATAGCTCACAGAGACATGCAGAGATGTATGGTGGGGTTTAGAGGGGTGTATTGACTTGCAAGGAGAAGACACACTCAGGGGAGCATGAAGATACCACTCCTCTGCAACAACACATGAATATGAGAGAGCACCTTCACCATATCAACAATTGCATGAGAGATGAGAAATGGAGGTTGGTTGACTAGTAGTTGGGGGAGTTACTTCCGGTTGTACCTGATGATTGGAGTTTAGTGAGGGCTACAGGCGAGCATTTATTAGGAGTATAGATATATGTGCTCTTGGTCGAGTCCTTGAGATTGAACAAGGCAGGTGGTATTTTTCATCCCTACAGTCAGCTACAGATGTCTTTGTTACATTTTTCTAACACTTTTATCATGGACAACAACATGAGGAGAGATAGATAGTGGCTGAGGGCATGGAGAGTGACCAGGACGAGACCACATGACAGGAGTACTCTTACGGCATTCAGCAGGATAGAGGTGGATCGTCAGGCAGCCAGCTGAGACGTGGTGCGTGATGGTGAGCACCATAGGCTAGATGATAGTAGTGGAGCACAGAGGGCTTCAGACAGTGATCAGCTTGACACAAGAACAACCAACAGAGATTGGAAGTGATAAACTTCCAAGTTTTCCATGGGATCTAGATGTTCATTTGGATAGCAGGATATCATACTACAGGGTGACCCAGATTGCACCAGAGAGCCACATATGCCACCATGGGTTGGTTTGGAGTGGGACGACAGGGATTTTTCCGATGGAGCGAGGCATCTTTTCACTTTTGGTCATCATGGACGTGGAGATGGTTGGACTGGTACTTCTTCTACAGAGATGTCTTTACTGATACAGTTTCTGGACATCAGGTCCAATAGTCACAGGTATTTCAGCTGGAGGACCCAGGAGAGGAGGATTCAAGATGTATGCAGGGGGAAGACAGTCGTGGTCAGAGTAGTGCAGGGCCAACATGGTGATCTTCGACAGAGATTAGCATGGGACCCAGGGATTGCAAGATTGAGAATTTCACTTACTGACAGGGGAGAGTGGACCATTACAGGGGAACGTTATTCTAACTTTCCATTGAGCTTCAATGTTGAGAGGAGCAGATCGCTTGCGAGTGTCTCACGGAGGTCTTGCAGCACCTCATTCGAGCATCAGCATGGGCAGTTGATGGAGGCCGTATGGATCTTGGTAGAGACTTAGAAGATGGACTCATTCTGAGATGAGGCTATGTGTCATATACAGGAGACTTCCGGAGTTGATGTATTTCAAGACTATGCATCCCAGGAGCTAGTAGTTCATGACTTGATAAGGAACCCAGGGGGCAGCATGTGTGATTGTTCATCTTTGGAGGGGTTCTACTGTGTATCCCACAGGTGGACATGGGATCCTAGTATTATACTTGAGGGGATTTGGTTATTGCTTGAGGACAATAAATTTTCTAGCAGGGAGGACTGTAATGTCCCCACTTTGGGACATCATCACAGTGCAGAGGGTTATGATGACCAGAGTAGCTAGATGGAGGTTATAGCGAGTACAAGGGTTATTGAGAGGCATTGTGGGGTCCAGCTTGCATTTCTCATCATATTCCATCATTATGAGCCATTCCACATAGGTTGGCTTTGGTTCTGTTGCATTCCGACGATTTCCATGATTTTGACTATTTTGAGCTATAAGCTAATTGAATTCACTGAAGAGGTCATTTTGGGCACATTACTTGGAGGAACCTCTCAGTGTAATAGCTCATTGGAATCGGGAGAAACAACACTACAGGATGGGATGGTGAGAAGTGACTTTCAATGGCCAGGGAAGCTAGAAGGAGAGATAAGGTGTTTTTCAGAGGTAAAAAGGTTAATTAATTAATTAAAGTGATTTAATTAATTAATTAAATATTAATAAAATGAAAGTCACTTTGGAGGGACAAGGAGATAAAAAAGTATAAAGGAAAGGCAAGGGCCTCTACTCATTCATTCATGTATGATTATCTTTTGATATCTGGCTTTTAACTAGTGAGCCCATCTCTTGGGGGTTTTGAGGGTTTTGACTTAACAAACCCTAGAGGACGATTCAGTGGTGAAATATTCCACCTAGATTGTCCCAAGCTTGGTCTCGGAGATGCAATACTCTCCCACACCATTCTAGTTCTAGATCTACTCAGTGCAGGAGGGTTCTACACCAACCACAGGCACACGAAGATAAGAAGGGTGCACCATTGGGGGTTTCCAGCAAGGGGGGAACACAATTTATTGAAGGAAGGTTCGTTGCAAGAGTTTGAGGGATCCCTTGGAGATTTGAGCACTTGGGTTTTACTTGCAGGGCCTTGTCCATGATCTCTAGTACCTCTTGAGAGAGTTCTATGGTACATATTATTTCCTAGAGCATTGGGACGAATTGGAGAGAAGGAGGACATTTTGGAGATTCAGATATATTCAGTTTGGAGGGGCTATACTTCAAATCTGACCCTGAGACTTCACATAGTGACTTTTAGTGTCCCGATATATCTTTCTAGAAAGTTTCAGGGCATTTGGAGGCCTCCTTCATTGGGGTCGAAATTATAGGGTTTGACAGTTTTAAGAGGGTGCAACTCCATTGGAGGATTCAACATTTTAAGGAGTTTCCCTTGGTATTTCGGTTTGATATTTTAGGAGGGGATTCTTCTCATCCCGATCCACAATTCGACATCTTCATCCTAGAATTTGGAGGTCTCCTTCATCAAGGCCGAAATAATAGGGTTTGACAGTTTTAGGAGTGCGCAGCTCCATTGGAGGATTCAACATTTGGAGGAGTTTCCCTTGGTATTTTGGCTTGAGATTTCAGGAGGGGATTCTACTCATCCCAATATACTGTTCGGCATATTCAATGTAGAATTTGGAGGTCTTTGACAGTAGGGCCGAAATTGTAGGGGTTGACAGTTTCAGTAGGGCACGACATCTTCCATCTTGGGGGTTGACACTTCATACGGCCCAGATCTTCTTGTATTGGTATTCATGGTATATTCAGCCTTTGGAGGCTTATTGTAGTCTTCTTTGGAGCATTTTGTAGTAGCTTCTATTGTCTATCTTCTTAGCCATCTGTTGAGCATTCCAGATCGACATCTTCATTGTAGCAGGTTTCTCTATTTCATGAATAAAAGGAGATTTGAGATGTTTTGGCTTGTATATCATATTGCATATGGTTGAGGTATGTTCCATGATTGTATCTTCTTGTTATTTGTTGCAACACACATATAAACACATAGGTAAAACCCTAAACGCAACTGTAAGGAAAGTGTTTGACGAAATACCACAACAAGGAAAAGTTTAAAATAAAGACACCCAAAACCG
Organism: Picea engelmannii; assembly: GCA_009831015.1. Classification (NCBI taxonomy): domain Eukaryota; kingdom Viridiplantae; phylum Streptophyta; class Pinopsida; order Pinales; family Pinaceae; genus Picea; species Picea engelmannii. The sequence goes on from ML796587.1 coordinate 51,153, forward strand.
TGATGATCCTGACATAATGGCTTGGGATCATTACACCAAACTACATGAAGTATGCTCCTCAACCCAAGCATCCTCGAGTCAAGTGTATAACCTCTAAGGTGTATGGCACATGGTTAGATGCTCCAAGTGCTAAATTCCCTCCTCCAAGTGCCTAATGCTCCTCCTCCTAGGTAGGTACCTCTCCTAATCAAGCAACCGACTCCCTCATTGTGTGCACCCAATGGGATAGTCATCATGTTGATTAAGGTAACAAGCTCCTAGGTAAGGGTGCTAGAATAGCAATCTAACCAAGGTCAAGCATCCACCGAAACTGAGCCATCCATATGTCTATGAAGCATCGCCAACACAATGAAGAATTACAACATTTATTATTTAGTGATCTTTTGTTAAAAGGAAGAACGTGTGTTAGGGTTTCAAGAAGACTTGGAAGGTGTGCCCTAGATATGGAGCCTCCACATGGAATGTTGAACATTGGTCAAACCCCACAGGGTTTTATGGAGGAATGCCTTAATTAGGAGTTGCTCGAGGTAGAAGCTTATAAATATAAGAGAATTTCATTTGCTAGAGGCATGGTTGGAAGTGTGGGAGTTACCCTCCAATATTAGTTAAAGATATTTTGGAAAGAAGAAGTTAAGGGGCCTTTCAATGTAAGGATCTTCATCTTTCCTTTGTTTTTCGTATGTTGATTTGATGGCTGGAAATTACTTGTACATATCTACTACTATAATCTTGGAAGAAGGGAAAGTTTGCTACAACAAGAAGACATTAAGGTTGAGGAGAAACCCTCCATTTATCTTGTTGATATTTCCTTCTATAAATTTTTACTTAGTGTTGTTGACACCCTGTTCATGTATTGCCCTAACTAGGGATGAAAGTTAAGTGTGACACGTTTAGGTCCTGTTATCCCCCACTTTTAGGGATAACTAGGAGATTGTGTCTCGAGGCCCACAGGTCCTAGACATGGAGTACCGAGAGCCAGATCAACTTAAACATGGTCCTAGAGGGCCCGTCTTTTCTCCCTTTCAGCGCCTCCACCTTGTCAGCAGCAACAGCAACATCCATCACCTTCGGCTTGATCTTGCATCAGAGATGGTTCTTGCTCCATGAGGTAATGAGTTTGGGTATCATGGTATGTGTCACTTTGATCCTCAAAACCTTTGAATATGTGCATTTGATTCCTTTGTTTCTAACGGATGGTTGGATCTTGTGCTTGTCCACTTGACCATGTCTGGGGGGAATGACAGGATTCCCTAGAAAGCTTATGTCCATAGGTTTTGAGTTGCTACTGGAGGGATTTCTGAAAATCCATCGTCCGTTCTCGTCATACATACCACTTTCCATCTTATTTCCCGCTCACCCATCACATTGCACTGGTCTAGGCATAGGGTTAGCCAATCATTTAGGGGTTGTACCTTACCTTGTGGGAAGAATGAGCTAAAGGCCTGGGGGGTAAAAGAAGCTGACAATAAAATCCTAAGAATAAAACCTCAAGATGCTTCACCCAGGGATCCCTTAGAAAGAAATAAAAAGCTTATCAGCAAGAAACAGAGGGACCCATAAAAATAAATCAAGACCTAGTTGAGGGATGGGGGGTCTCATCACGAGCCAACTCATTAGGTCCATGGGTGCCTAACGGTATGATACTACCAACATAGATGGTCACCATGCTAGGGTAGTGGCTCTTGGTGGAATAGCCAAGAGAAAGGGGGTCTCATCATGAGCCAACCTTCTCATTTCCATGAAAGCATTTGCGGGTAACATTGCCACCTCTGGTCACCAAGCCAGGGCAGTGTCTCTTGACTAGCTTCTTAAGAGAAAAAGCAATAAAAAGATAAAAAACAATAAGAAAATACCTTGTTAGAGGATATGAGGTCTCATCATGAGCCATCCTATTAGGTCCATGAGCATCTAGTGGTATGAAACTACCAACATCTGATCACCACGCCAGGGTAGTGGCTCTTGGTGGCATAGCCAAGAGAAAGGGGGTCTCATCACAAGCTGACCTTCTCATTTCCATGAAATGTTTGTGGCTAACATTTCCACCGCTGGTCACCAAGCTAGGGCAGTGTCCTTTGATTAGCATATTGGAAAAAATGAAGATTGAAAGGCATGAATGGGCTTGGAAATATTTGCATCCATGACATGAGAAACTCACCCTCCACAGAGGCACCCACTGGTAAGCCATCCATGCTATCACTGCACCTTTTGCCCAGGCATCCCCATCCACCTCACCCACCTACATGACTTGGATTTTATCCTTTCTAGAAACATCCCTCTACCAGTAGACACTAGCCCAATAGGACGTCCCGTCACTTCCCCCAAACTTGTATTGCAAACTTGTATAATCTCTTTGAGCACTAGAATGGGGTAAAGGGGTTTTATGCACATGTTTAATAAATATTGATGATTAGATGTTATTGACATTGCTATGGTCCTTGTGACTTATGAGCCCATGGAGGGCGTAGTTGTTGATGTGCAGGATCATGCTCGACGGACAGGTACCATGATGGATAGGTACACATGGGAGATGATCAGTTCGGACCTCCATGGGGCTGAAGAGCCCACCTGATGGATGTTGAGACCTCGACAGGGGGCAGAGACAAGGCAGAGTGCTTGTACCAGGGAAGAGCAGAAGAATCCACCAGAGGTAGCTGAGCAGACCTGTACCTAGGGGGGTTGAGCCCTTTCCATAGGGACGTTGGCCTTGGAAGGCCCAGGACGTCTCCCAGGATGTCCATGACGTCACCCAGTAGTATGGACATTTTGGGAGGCAGATATGGCATTTTTGGCACGTGTGGCAGCTTGGAGAAGCCCAAGGAGGGCTAACGTTTTGCTCCAAGAGATTGCATTTTCCCTACAAGGGGCTAACGTCACCCTAGAAAGGGGATGACGTCTCTCTATTACTTGATTAGGGTTTAATTTTCAAACATTTAAAGTAAAACAATATGATTTTAGTATTTTGGCCTTGTCGGCGTTTTTATGACCTAAAAAGTAAATTTAAGTCATTGTACTGTATAAATTGAGGGTTTTTGACTCTCATTTTTCAACACAACTCACTCACCACTTGGTGAGGTCTGAAATTTGCACCATATTCTAGGGTTTGGGCTGAAATTCTAAGGCGCACTTGTTGAAGGAAGCTTGTTTTGGTTAATTTTGGCATTTATCTTGGTGGAAGGTTTATAACTAGGGTATGGCTATGTGATTTCTTGGTTGAATGTAAGTAAATTTCTGCAAAAATTCTTGATTGAATGGTTGTAGTGTTGTTTATTTTCATTTTATTATTATAACTTGTTGATTTAAAACCCTAGGTGACAAGCACATTTTAAAGGTCCTTGTCTCATGTCCCTATCAAGTAAATGATCCATTTGATTTGTTGAAGTGAGATAGAGCCTTGCCATTGCAACACTCTATTCTTAGTCTTCAAGCCTAGCCATCTTGTTTTGTCAATGAGCTGAAGAAGGAGGAGAAAGCACTAAGGCCTAGCCATTCTACACTTTAGTGAGCCTTTCCCCCTAGGGTTTCATTGTTGAGGCCCTGCCATAGCAACACCTCAACATTTAACCTTTTTGTCTTCAGCCATATCAAGCTAGCCATTAAAATTTATCTTTTTGAGTTAGAGAAGGAGGAAGACGCACTAGGGCCTAGGTCCTCTACACCCTAGTGAGTCATCTCCCCTAGGGTTTGACCTGTTAAAGCCTCACTTTAGCGACACTTTGACACAAGACCCTCCTGTCTCTAGTCCTAGTAATATCATCACGGACCTTCAACATTTGTAGCCCTTCTTGACTCCATTTTCCCTAATAAGACACTGATCTAAGACCTCCATTTTGTTGAAAAACCTTGATTTTACAAACAACCAATACTTTGAACAAACCCTAACTCTTACTAACCCTAGCCTAGACTAACCCTACTGACTATAGCGCTGTCGTCACCTTCTTGTGCTATAAAAAACCTCTGTGCAGCCTTCGTTTCACTTTTAAAGCAATTGAATGATTGGTTAAGGCATTGTTTATGAAGTGTTGATTTTGTTACATCGAATGCCAAGTTTCTTTAGCATGCATTGAGAAGTGATATATATTGTAGTCATTGCTATCTTGTAAACATTGATTTACTTCGTCAATATCATTGTACAATTGCTTATTATCATAAAATTCATTGATTATATGAAGTACTAACCAACGAGCAAGCTTGCACATATAGTTTCTTGTTGCTTTGTCTCGGGTAGGTACTCCTTTATTGGTTATTACTTCCGGTTATCTTTATTGGTTATAAGATGGAATTTCTGATCAGGTGGTGACTTGTGAGAGGGATTATTATCACTTAGCCTTTCTAGCTTTTGCCTTCTCAAAAAACCAGGTCACCGGGGACGTCTCCCCTGAGCCTTACCTTCCTAAACAGAAAGAACCTTCCCATCGATGTGACAGTGGGTGGGATTGGTTCGGTTACCAGTTTGACCTCTTTTCATCAATCCATTATCCTAACTACAAACTACGCGATAATAGGTCCTCTTGACCTTGTGTTGAAATCAAACTTGAAAACTTGATGTATTGTTCGTTGTTCATTCAATAAGAACGATGTCCCACTTTCTCTACTTCACTTATGGTTTTATATCCAACTTCTCTTTAATTTTCCATGGTTGGGTGTTATTAATTAGTTGATTTTGTACTTGTTGTGAGGAGCATCTTTGGAAGGGCCCTTCTTTAATTTTCTGCATATTAAGTAAATCCATGTGGTTGGTTAGAGCATCTTTATAACAACCTAACTAGATCTCCTTCCATATTGTTCAAACCCTCTCGATCATTGATCCCAATTCCATCACCCAATTAGATAGGCACTAGTCCTCGCAATCCACCATCCATTAAATTCTAAAGAACATCTTAAAAAATATTTTCTAGGGTTTCCCCCTTGTGCAAAAAAAGAATCGCCCTAAAGTGAAAGGAAGAGTTGTTGTGGTGAAAGTGGACAACCCTTCTACACGCCTCTAGGGTTTCACTTTGTTCAGGGAATTGAATATATTTGAGTGCAAATCTAGGAGGTAACAAAACACACTAAACAAAACAAAAGAGAAAAAGAAAAGTAAGCTGGAAGAGGCTTGAAGGAGTCAATATGGAAGAGAAAAGTTGTACAAGGTTCGAAGCTATTAGTAGTGACAAAAGGATGCAATCTCACCGATAGAACCTTCACAATGTTGCAATATCCTGGCTAATCTTCACTCGTGGCCACGTATTAGCCCACTATGTGGGTAGTTGAATCCCTTTATGGATCGACGTAGAGGTCATTGTGGGTTGTTGCACCCATTATTACACGTTGTTGTATTTTATTGTATTTCAAGGTAAGTTAGCCTAGTCTTCTCCTTGGAGATAGCAATTTTACCCGTTAATACACCACCTCCTTCATTTATAACATCAACTCATTCAAGTGAGATTATTCATTTTTGGGCCTAAGGTCACCTATACTATTTCACTCTACGTTTCTTGCAAACTCTCTTGATGTCTTATGTGTTCATCATTAAAGCGACATTATATTTCAACTTGCTTATCTTATTTGAAAAGGGTTTGTTGGAGAATTCATCATAGATCCTCTACCTCATGATTTCTAACATTGTATCAAAAGCTAGTGTGGATTTTTCTTCCTTTATCCAACACTCTTAGAAGAGTTTTTTCCAAATCTGAAATTACAGTTGCAACTCTACTTCAAGATTGTTACAGATCTGAAATTAGGGCTTCCAACACCCTATCTTTCAACAACAACAAGTTTTAAGGGTTTTTACCCTCATCTTCCATAGCAAACCTCTACTTCGCAGTATTTTCTTTGTCTTTTGGCGAATTTAAGTAAGTTGTTGCAATTTTGGTTGCTCCTCAAGATCAATACACTATTTTTTTTCCCTAATTCGGCCACAACTTATTACAGATCTACATTGGGATTGTGGCATCCATGGATGGTAAATGGGTTTTTCCAAACCTCAATGGGGTTAACAATCATGCATTGGTTGTTCAAATGATGACTCTACTTCACTTTAAAAGTTTCTGGATGTATTTGGAGAAGCCATTTTTAGCTGCGCTTAATGACAACTATGATCTCATGTGTCTGAAGAAGGATTAGGCTCTTGGATTGATCACGTTGTACATGGAACCTGACATTGTCCATCACACAAATAGTAGAACTGCAAAGCAAGTTTGGGATTTCCTTGCACACCCTATTGTAGAAATTTTGAGAATCACACAATTAGTGCAAATTCCAAATTTCACCTCAACCATAAGGTATCTCAAATCTATTCCCTGTGAACTTTCAACCTTAGGGATGATTCTGAAATATAAATTTATAGCAACGAATATTTCACTTCTCTTTAACCTAATTCACAACGCCACAAAAGAAAATAAATACCAAACAAGTGTACTTCAATGCAACAATGTTCAACCCTTAGGGCACACTTCTCAAGCATATAACAAATTTGAAATACTTATCACAACAGATTATAACAGTGGTAAATCTACCTTCTTAACTTCCAGATGTTTTAAATCACCTAACCAATTTTAGCTCTATGTTATATGTCAAATCAGCATATGCATAACCAAGGCCAAAATCTACCCAACCATGACGATAACATAGGCTAAAAATCATATCTACAAGTAAACAACTCATATGTGTTTGTGTGTGTGTGTGTGATGAAGTACAAGTACACAACACAACTTTATCACAAAGTTGGTACAAGTCAAGCTAGGGTTTTGAGTCCTCAAACCCTAAGTGTTACACTCTTGCATCAACGCAAGCACCAAGACCTCCATGGAATGAAGAGTACAATAAACTAGTATTCTTTCAAGCAAGGCATCAAGTAAATCTTGAGACTCATCAAGCTAGGCTCTTCATGATCTTGCATCAACAAGAACAAGGCTACAATATCATCCAAGCAATTAGCTCTACAAGACAAATAATCACTTCCTCTAAAGTCATGTTTGTCTATAGAGTTTACTTGCATAGCACAAACCCTAAAGTCTCACAAGAGAAAACTCTCTAAGAATTTCGAAGGCATCTCCCTCTTCTTCATTCATTTTCCTAGGGTTTACATCACAAACCCTAGCTTCTTGCTCCCTCCAAGACTTCTCCAAGACAATTACAAAGATAGATAGACTTCTCCTCCCTTTATATATAAAATAGGTGAGGGAGGTAAACATAAAGCAAAGGCTTATTTCCATACAAGTAACCAACAAGGAAACCCCACATGGCGCACTCTACAATACACACATGTACAAGTGTCATACTCGCGTTTATCCAACCTCCAAGATGAAACGCTTTCTAAGCATGATTCTTTTAGGGCTGAACACCTCTCCTTCAAGATGGTGTGCTCTCCAAAAAGATATTAGTCCAATGCTACCTCTTCCACAGTGGATTCCAAGTGTCCTCATGTACGACATTCCCCCTCTAACTATGTACCACATGTCCTCTCATGTGCCTAATGCTTCTCCATATGTGCCATTGTAATTAGCATGCTCCAATTCGTGTTTTCAATATTGATCTCCAACTCCATAACCAACCTCCATGAAGTATGCTCCTTAACCCAAGCGTCCTCGAGTCAAGTGTCTAACCTCTAAGGTGTATGGAACATGGTCCGATGTTCCTAGGGCTAAATGCCCTCATCCAAGTGGCTAATGCTCCTCCTCCTAGGCATTCACCTCTCCTAATCAAGCAAACGACTCCCCCATTGTGTGCACCCATTGGGATAGTCATCATGTTGATTAGGGTAACAACCTCCTAGGTAAGGGTCCCATACTTTCACTCTAACCAAGGTCAAGCATCCACTAAAAATGAGCCATCCATATATCTATGAAGCATCACCAACACAATGAAGAATTACAACATTAATTACCGAGTGCTGATGTGTATAGAGAAAGAGTGTATGTTAGGGTTTCAAGAAGCCTTGGAAGGTGTGCCTTAGCATTAGAAGCCTCCACATGGCATGTTGAAAATTGGTCAAACCCTACAGGTGTTTTATGGAGTAATTCCTTAATTAGGACTTGCTTGAGGTAGAAGCTTGTAAATATAAGAGAATCTCATTTGGTAGAGGCATGGTTGGAAGCGTTGGAGTTCCCCTCCAATCCTAGTTAAATATATTTTCTAAGGAAGAAGTCAAGGGGTGTTTCAATGTAAGGATCTTCGTCTTTCTTTTGTTTTTGTTAGGTTGATTTGGGTGCTGGAAATTGCTTATACATATCTGCTAGTGTAATCTTGGAAGAAGGGCAAGTTTGCTCCAATAAGAAGACATTAAGGTTGAGGTGAAACCCTCCCCTTGTCTTGTTGATATTTGCATCTATAACTTTTTAGTTAGGGTTGTTCACTCCATGTTCGTGTGTTGCCCTAACTAGGGATGAAAGTTAAGTGTTACACATTTAGGTCCTCTTGATCTTGTGGTGAAATTAAACTTGAAGACTGGATGTATTGTTGGTTGTTTATTCAATAAGACTAGCCAGGAGACGAGGGGGGCACCTTTGGTGAAAAGAAAGGGTGAAGAAATAAGAAGGGGAACATGGGGAGGGAGGTTGGTAGGAGAATTCTCCAACAAAAGGAAAAGAAAAAGAAAAAGAAAAAGAGGGATGTACCTAAGGAAGGGAAAAATGAACCTATGGATATAGGTTCAACCCACGAGGAGCAACCAAAAGGATGAACCATAAATTGGGTCTCACCAAGGACCAATAATGGAGTCACTAAAAATGTAAAAAATAGTTTGGGGGGAAAAATAATTGTGACATTTGAAAGGAGGGGATGACTCAAGGGTTGACTTGAGCCACTTGGGGTCCCAAGCTAAGATCAAGAAAAGACAAAGTGAGGCCAAAAAATAGAGGGTTTGTTGATCTAGATTTTTGGACTTGTGCTCATTTCAAGAGGATTTATTTCATGTTTCACATGTTTTGTATATGCATATACCATAGAGAAGGAAGACAAAATAGTTCATTTACCCAATTCCTCACATGTGTGCCTAGTTAGCCTATTTAAAATACTGCATAAAATTAAAACAAAGAGGGAAAGGAAAGCAAACCAAGTATTTGAATCTATCTAGGGAAACTAAACAACTTTAATAAGTGGTTATTAGTCAAAAATTTCTTGAGCAAAACACAAGACCTTAAAAAGAGGGAGAATACAAAGTATCAATATTATAGAGAGTTGTTACGGGTGTTTGTTTGTTATGATGGAAACAAGTGTGTTTTACATCTCAAATGTTATATTTCTGATGTGATCTACAAGACTCATTTGATATTATAGGCATTCATTTGTGATCTACAACACTCATTGGGGGTCAAACTACTTGTGACATTTGAAAGGAGGGGATGACTCAAGGGTTGACCTGAGCCACTTGGGGTCTAAGCTCAAGAAAAGACAAAGTGAGGCCAAAAAATAGAGGTTTTATTGATCTAGATTGTTGGACTTGTGCTCATTTAAAGAGGTTTAATTTCATGCTTCACATGTTTTGTATATGCATATACCATAGAGAAGGAAGACAAAATAGTTCATTTACCCAATTCCTCACATGTGTGCCTAGTTAGCCTATTTAAACTAGTGCATGAAAGTAAAACAGAGAGGGAAAGGAAAGCAAACCAGGTATTTGAATCTATCTAGGGAAATTAAACAACTTTAATAAGTGGTTATTAGTCAAAATTTTCTTGAGCAAAACACAAGACCTTAAAAAGACTAGGCAGAATATGAAGTAGCAATATTATAGAGAATTGTTATGGGTGTTTGTTTGTTATGATGGAAACAAGTGTCTTTTACATCTCAAATGCTATATTGTCAATGTGATCTACAACACTCATTTGAGATTATAGGCATTCACCACCTTGAATTTAGATATTCGATGGATGTGCCATCATGAAATTTATTATATAGATTATGGATCATGTAACATCTAAACAAATGAACTTATTCAATTTTGGACAAATAAAACCTATCAAGGTAAGACCCTTTTGTGTAATGTATTTGTATTGTGTCAACTTTTTTCTATGTCTATGAATCTCTATGGTATTACTCTATATTGTGTGGCTCAATGAGGTGATGACATTTACAAAATTGTTTGCAATTATTACTATAACTATTATACTATCGATCTCATCAATTGATAGCATTTGAACAACTATGATGTTAGACACACACACACACACACACACACACACACATATATATATATATATATATATATATATATATATATATATATATATATATATATATATATATATAGAGAGAGAGAGAGAGAGAGAGAGAGAGAGAGAGAGAGAGAGAGAGAGAGAAATTGATAACTATTTATAGAAATGAAATAGGTCAATCATAAAGAAGTAGTTCTATATATTATTATTAAACTTTATCGATGTACTAAATAACATTTGGGTTAATTTTAGTAACCATAAACTCTATTAAMTTATTTAKYRATATGAGTTGTTTTTKCACTCCCACTATGTATTTACAATGATTGAATTGTTAAGTAGCATTAGCYGACTATTGTAATMATTTGTTGGACATTAAAAAAAATATCTTTTTTTTTCCAAGGAAAAGCTTGCAGGGAAACCAAGGGATGCTTCCCCACATTCATGGATGTCATATCTACCTAGTAAACCCATCGACATACACTAGTGTGCCTCACCCAAGGGGATTCAAGCCAAGCACCTACCAACACAAAACTAGCCAAATGCCTAGCAACATTGGCAACAACTAATTGAGCTATTAACCTTGGGATGGAAAAATTATCTTATCTTATCTTAGTGTTGTCTTATGATTATCATGCGATCAACCTATGAAATAACTCTTGATCAACATAAATTCATACACCTACACTCACTAAACTCCAATATAATCCTAACTCAAAAGCTATGTTAAACTTCAATGTATTAAGCACCTTGCCCTTTGATTAGTATTTGCACATTATATTAATGATTTTTTTCTTGTCCTAATTTAAGAATAAGGAATGTCATCTCGTCTAGGGTTCTAATCCTATCGAGGGATCTACAAACTAGAAACCCAACTAAGAGTAATGTCCATATGCAACAGGCCTTACTAGAACATGTTTCCCGAGGATAACCCCCCATTTTAAAAATTTGGGAAACATATATATATATGTTTCCCAAGTATAACCCCCCATTTTAAAAATTTGGGAAACATGTATATATATGCGCCACATATACACACACTACCAAACTCTTGAGAAATGCAAATTTAGTTTTCTTTTGAAAAAGCATAACTTATAAAAGCAACAATAGCATCCCAATCTTGCTCAAACAATAAAAAGAAAAAATGAAACATACAAAATTAAGATCTTATACACTAGAAGAGAGAAAACCCACTCTAAAGTAACAAGGTTTAAGATCTTATCAAAGTAACAGGGCTTAAGATCTTATCACATCAAGGCTCAAGTAACAATGTGCCTTTTATGATTAGATTCATGTGATCCTAATTCAATATAAATAAATAAAGTTGGAGGCAAACCATACAATTTAAGGAACAAGATCCACTCTAAGATTACATCACATCAAGGCTCCTAGCTACCTAGTTCAAGGTAACAATGCTTTTCTATGATTAGATTGATGTGATTCTCATTCAATTTCAACAAATATAAAGTTGGAGACAAATAATTTTGGGCGAGGAGATTTTTAAATGTATATTAATTTTATGATACGATGGGTGAATATATAACTTAACATAAACCTTAAAATAATATTAAGCCCTAACCAGGTTTCCTAATGTTTTGGTCAAGGAGATTTTTAAATATATATTAATTTTATGCTATAATGGATTAATATAAAATTTAAAATAAATCTTACAATAATGTCAAGCCCTAACCAAGTTCCCTATTCAAAACCTTAAGAAACTAGGTTACCTGTTTTCTCTCATTCTAAGAATAAAATAGATAAGAAACTAGGTTACATGTTTTCTCTGGTTCTAAGAATAAAGTGAATGACAGAATATATAACCAAGCATTCTTTAAAAATAATGTTAAGCCCTAACTGGGTTTTCAGTTCAAAACAAAATCAAGTTCACTAATTGGGTTAACTGTTTTCTCCCTTTTGCCAAAAAAAAAATGAATGACAGAATGTGTACCTATGCATTCATTTACAATAATGTTAAGCCCTAACTGGGTTTTTTAATTCCAAACAATAGCTGGGTTAACTGTTTTCTCTGTTTTTCAAAGCAAAAATGACCTCTGTTTTCAAAGAAAAATGAATGTTAGAAAGTGTACCTATCTGCTGCAGGCTAAGACAAAGGGAGGATGTACGAACAACAACCACCGCATAACACACAAGGCATACGTCCCGTTTCAACAGTAAGACACAGGCCACGTCACATAGGCCATCTCCGGATAAATAATAAATGATCTCTTCTCCATCTCGGTAAACTGCAAAGCAACCCGACACCGCCTCAGAAAGATTAAGAGACGAGATATGCAATCAACTCTTTAATAAACTCTCTTGTGAAACAATATACTTTAAATTAATGCTGCTATTAACGCTCAAACACGGAGAAAATGCATATACCTGCCTGCCAGGAAACGAACGCTGAGGACATGGCTTGGGAACGGCCTTCTTGCATGAATATGAAATATTATTTCTGATATTCATCTTCTAATTATATCCTTGATTTTACTTCACTCGGTAAATGAAAAGCAAAAATCATAGACTGGAGGGAGGCCAGCGTAGGAACTTCACTTCAAGGCTCTTATCCTCTCGTCTCTTTTCTCCACAATGTACAGATATGATGATCTCAGCTAGCTGTTCGAATCAATTGTCCTCTACAGCAATAAGCTAAGCTTATCTTCCTCTTTTCATTTAAGCGTATCTTCCTCTTTTCATTTACTGCACAAGCAACAACACCTAATTTACAAAAGCAGACCAACCATAGATATTAAATGAATCCATGCTATTATCTGATAATAACATTTAACTTACAGAAATTAAGAAGGTAGGGTCTCCTACTGAGAGGAGAGCAGAGCCGAAAAATGAATATAATTTACTAAAAGGAAAAAATAAACAGAAAATTATGATACCTGCTTGGAATACATAAAGAAGTTGCGTCCAACTCGTGTTGAGATTATTCAATTCCCAATTCTCAACTCAGTTTCTTCCTTCACACTCCAAAAAGTAGATTCAAATCCAATTCAACCTCTAACCTCTATCAATTTCACACAAACAACACCCCTTACACAACATTTAACAGACACACAACCACAAAATTTCACGCGGACAACACATTGGAAGCACTTCCATACACCCACGTAAACACACAACAAAACGATATAGAGGAGAGAAGACGAATGTGAATAAACAGAGCTACTTCAGCTCTCATTAGGTTAATTAGATGTATTTATGGGGAATCTATCTCTTCTCTCATTTCAATCTTCCCTCTCTCTCTAACTAATTTCTTTGTCTTGTCTCTACTGATGGATATTTCGTTCTCTCTGAAACCTTCTTGTCTCAAACCCAGTTAACCCTCTTTTTCCTTTCTCTCCGCTACGATTTCAAATTTAGTCAGCAACTTCTACCAAAGAAACAGTAATGTTTACCCAACAAAACCCTAAAGCTCTTATGATATAAGAATTTCTCTATCTTATCTCAATCTGTTCTGTTGTTTTACATGAAATGATCACCCGTAATATGAAAAAGCATTTCAAATTATTAAAGGAAAAACATATCAACGAAATTTAATGAATATTGTCACCTGCAATCAATATAAGTAATTAACTATGTGAGAAATCTCTAAATTTCAAATGATCATACACACTTTATAAATTTCAAATGAACATAAACATTTTATAAAATAATCTGCCACCATGACATCAAGGAGGCAAGTAATTCAAATATCCGATTGAAAAATGCCATAACTTTCCCTCCCAGGAAACTCGGCTATCATATCAAAATAATAATAATAATAATTTCTTGACTCCTAAATATATATATATATATATATATATATATATATATATATATATATAAAATATATTCCCATACTAAATTTAGCAGTACTCTAAACAGTAAGCTATATATTAATATAGTAGAAAGTTATGTTGATAATGACGTCTAACTGAAAATATGGAAAAAAGAAAGTACATTGTGATATATATATATATATATATATATATATATATATATATATATGAGCAATATATTCCCATACTATATATATAAAGCTATATATTAATATAGGGGAAATTTATGTTGATAGTGATATCTAACTGAAAATATGTAAAAAAAAACAAACAAAAGCATTTTACTCTCCAATATAATGATTCAAAGTAAAATTTAAACAAAATTGTGTATTAATCAATATATATTCATATTGACTTTTTTTATATATATGCTGGAAAGTTATGTTGACAGTGATGTTTAACTAAAACTCTGCTTAAAAAAACAAAAAAACATAATACTCATCCATACAATATTTCAAATAAAAAGGCAAACAAAAGCATACTATTTTTATCCATAAAGAAAAACATCAACATAATCAGGTTGGAATTTGAAATCTATTTTTTTTTAAATAAGATACTATAAAATTATTATTGAATATTTTAAATATTTTTTTTTAATAAGATTGATTTTTACTTTTCATTATGTTTAATAGATAAATAATTTGGAGATGAAAATTTGTTTATCAAATTTCATTTTTATTAATAATTTAATTAAAAAATAACTTAAAAAACAAAATAAATATTTATCATTCACTAATATAATTAATTGTTTAAAAAAACGCAAAATTAATCAATATAATTATTAAAAAAAAAACAAATAAAAAAAACAAAATTTAAAATTAATTTTATAAGTGAATAATAAACTTAGTTTAAAGTTTGAAACATTCACTATTAATATTATTGATTCTCTTCAAATCTTAATAAATAAATAAAAATTGTATACAATTATTTAATTTATTGGTTCATGGTGAAGTTAGAATTTAGAAGATCAAAGCATTTGGCTATGTTTTGAACTTATAACTAATTATCAAATCAATGCAGTGATTAATCTAATTGGATCATGGTTAAGTCGATATCAAAGAAGGATAAGCTCTTAGCCAAGTTACTAGTGACTCCATTACATATTCATTCATCTTTCATCATTAACCAATATTACCAATATTAATGTTTATAACATGCTTTTAATTTATTTTTTTAAAGTAACGAGCTATTGTCCTTATCTTATCAACAAGTTTTCATCTTATTCCAACAATTATAAAATTTTACATGTTTTGAACCTCATATAAACATCATCATGCAACTTCTCCCCCACATTCCATAACATTTATCACGGCTGGCTCAATGTATACTAATATCATTTGTATTTTTCATATAATTTTTTTTTAGCCTATTTAGTGTTTGTGAAGAAGGAACGTATGGTAACATTTTGCATATATCAGGTCGTTTATTCTTTAATTTGCCAAATTCTCAAATGTAGTGTGGAAAGTATTAAACTCCTATTTTTTTTTAATTATAAAATATGATTTTGTTTGTTTGCCAATAGATGATTGAGTAGTGGTGCCACTATGTTAAAAAAAACAAAATCTACATTCCTTGTATACTTGTTGGAAGTCTAGTATGATGTTCATGCACATTTTAATTGCCACGTCTAGTATGATGTTCATGCACATTTATTGCCACTTCTAGATGCCTATAATCACTTTTGCTAATATTGAGTTTCACCTGTGATGTAGTGGTCATGATATTCATTGTTTTTTTCTCACATGGTAGTTTTTATATATTGAAGATTTAGGTATTTTGGTATCTTGCTACATGATTTTCATGTGGGTTTTGGTGATGATCATGTTATGTACTACATGACCTTTTTAGTGAGAAGGTTTAAGGTTTAGTGTAGTCTTTATGGAGATTTCAATATTAAGGAGTTATCAAGTGTTTTTAAATTTAAATGTTTTTAATGAAATGGTGGTCTACTCTAGAATTTTTGGAGACTACATAAGAGGTTGGGGTTTGATATTAGATGTAGTTATTTCCTCTCTATAATTTATGCTTTGTAGAGGATTAGTGTTTTAATATGGTACATTGCATTTTGGTTATATTTCATTTTCCATTTGGAATTGGTTGACACTTCAACATGGACTTGGTATTGGTGTTAGTCATTTCCCCTTATGATTTCTCATTTACAAAGAATGAATGTCAATGGTTTAGTATACCATTAGTGGAGACTTCATGACACCACAAGCTAGTTTGTGTCAATTTTAAGTGGTACATTTTCATTTTGAGTTGGATAAGGTTTGTTGTATAATCATGTTTTATATATTTTGATATGTGGTTGCATGGTTTGAAGTTTGGTTACATTTCATTTCCATTAGGGTTTTGGGTAAGACTACATCATGTGTTTTTTACTCAAATGTTTTCATTCAAATGTTTTCAATGAGAGAATTGTTTGCTCTAGCATTGGTGGAAACTCCATGACACTTGGTTCGTTTGTATTTATAATTGTTGATGTTTTCAATGAGAGAGTGGTTTGGTCTAGCATTGGTGGAGATGTGTTTGTCTCTATTTAATTGTTGTTCATTTCAAGTTGTAAAAGATAATTCTTACCACCCCTCCATGATTTGATCTATTCTTTTAGCCCCTCTCTATACTCAACTATTTCTTGAAAAAAATAATGAAAATGTTAAATAATTATATTGTGGTTCTTATTTGAATTATTCAATCTTTCAAAAATTCCATAAAGAGAGTATGCCTATGGTTTTTAATAGTCATTCCTGGTGTTTAATAAATTCCAAAATATATTTTGTCTATGTCTACATGTAATTAATGGGTTCATATACATGTAATTAATGGGTTCATAAAGAGAGTATGTCCATGTTTTTTTAATAGAAAGTCTCGGTGTTTAATCAATGCCAAAGTTTATTGGATCCTTGCCTAGATGCATTTTATGGTTGTCATGCATTTTATGGATGTCTAGTTTTCAATTTGTGCACAAAACTCGTCATTACCTGAGCCCCTTTCTAGGTTCTCCATGTTCAATTCATTCTCCATTTTTTTGTTTTGAAGGATTAAATAATGAATGTTGCTTTCTTCTTTTCATGATCATTGACCTGCCAAAGCATCCTCTCGCTAAAAACATATAAACAAAAAGCACCTCACAATGTCCCCTCCGTTGGAGTATCCATGCAACGTTCAAGGTTTCAAAATACATAGAGAATTGGTATATCATAACTACTACTCTAATTGATTCAATCATTGAAGCTCGTTCCCTCATTGTTTGGTTTGTGTGGTCCCTCGTAAGGGTTTCAAGGTTCCAAAATACCTAGAGAATTGGTATGTCATAACTACTACTCCAATTGATTCAATCATTGAAGCTCATTCCCTCATTGTTTGGTTTGCATTCTCTCTCATAAGGGTTTCAAGGTTCTAGCACAAATTTGCATGTCCTTGCCTTTATTGTTGAGTATTAATTTCCCATGGCATTCTAGGTTGGTTCACAACCTGGGCATGTAAAGGTTATGGCACAAACTTGTATGCCTATGTATTTATTGTTTAGTATTAATTCCTCATGGAATTATAGGTTTGTTCACAACTTGGGAATGTAGTGAGTGATTAGGGTTTATGGTCGGGTTAGTTTCTCGAATTCACTAAGTGATGGGTCCTACTCATTTCACCTATTCATTTGGGTTGGTTCCTTTATTACAAGTTTGTTGCAACATGTTATCATTTTTTGTAATTGCTCTCTAGTTTCTTTGTGTATCTTTTTTTATGGGCAATGGGGTGAGCTTTATTTTGATTTCTAGCCTTCAAAATTTGTGGCTTTGTTATTTGTTTAGGGGATGCTTGCTTGATTTTCATGCATGATTAGAAAAAATACTATCTTTATATTTAATGACCATCAATGCTTGTATTCTCCTAGAACTCCTTTGATTGTTTATTGATAGGCTTTTGAGGTTTCTAGCGCAAATTTTCATGGCTTCAACCTCTTATGTCATTGCTAATTGTTACTATCGACTCATATGCGGATTTGTCATGATAATTCATTGCATGCATGATGTATCATTTTCATTTTTGGCTTTGCTTCTAATATAGTTGGAGAAACTATTCTCCATGCATCAACCAACAATGAAGATGTGTTGGGGCATTGTGATTAGCATTGGTTTAAATGAACTCACACTTTGAGTTCATTGTAATCGGCTTTTTGTTGGGTCTTTGATTGTGTTTGCCATCACTGGTTAGTCTACAAGAAGAAGAAGGTGCCTCAATTCAATATCATGACCTTAAGTCTGATACATGGGAGAAGGAGGTGGAAATTGTTAAAATTGAAGAAAAATGAAGCTTCGAGAAACCACTAAAAAAACTAGCGCACCCCCATCTCCATAAATTCTAGAAGTCGTTGCTAACTACCATGGCTAGCGAAGTAAAAAAGGTGTAGAAATTTCCTGAATAGAGATGCCCAAAAAATTCTTCACTACCTACCCAAGTGTTTCTAAATTGATTGTATTCTAATTTCTTCCCGTCATTAAAGGATCTAAACACCCTTAATAAAAACTATAAATATGTAATTAATTCTTTGTCACTGTGCGTTGAAATAAAGAAAGACAAATTTAATAGTATATATGTTTTATGCTCTTATGTTTTTCCTCCTATGTTTTCTTTGGGTGTGTAATATAGTTTATCTTTTCTCCTTCATTGTTAGTAGCACTAAAATTGTTGTCTAGGAAGTAAAGGGAATTCATGGGGTTTCTTGCATGATTTATAGGTCAATATTGAGTGTGGCAATTCCATATCTAACTAGGTAAAATTGCAGGTCGTAGCAATCTCCATTGTAGATTATGTAGAGGTTTTGGGAAATCAATATAGCATAACCCCAACAACTAGTATCAGAACTCTAAGGTGAGAAGAGGTCACTAGTATAATCGTAGGAGGTCATTGGAATGTCGAGAAGGAGAAATTGCGGGAGAATTTGTCTATCAGTGCAAAAGGAGAAATTGTGGGCCACAATAAGACTTTGATTCCAGCATTGGTTGCTTCAAATTGTTAAAAGTTTAATTGAGCAGTCTCAGGCTATTGTCTTAGTTGTGTCCCATTAAGCATGGAGACAACAAAACTTACTAACATGGAGAAGTTGAACTGGGCTAATTTTTCCCTTGGAAGTCACAGATGGAAGATATATTGATTTTGAGGGATCAATATTTTCCAATTGAGGGAATAGAAAAGAAACCCTCCTCAATGAAAAATGAAGATTGTCTCAAGATAGACAGAAAGGTCATATCCACAATTCATCAATTTCTAGCAAGTGTCTACTTCAATGTGATCGAAGAGAAGACAAGAGAAGGCCTATGGAAAAAGTTGCATGATTTATATGAGAAAAACACGTCATCGAATAATGTCTTCTTAAGGAAGAAAGTATACAATCTCAATATGAAGGAGGTTTCTTCAATAATGGAGCACTTAAATCAGTTCAACATAATTATTGGTTAGCTTGCCTATGTTAAAATTGTTTTGGATTATGAGATTAGAGCCATCTTACTAATGTGCTCTATGTCGGACAACTAGGAGAATATAATTGTAGCTATGATCACTTTGGCACCTACAAGAACCCTGAAGTTTGATGATGTTAGTAGCAAATTAATGAATGAGGGGTTGTGATGTAAATCAATTACAAAAAACCAGGGAGGAGAAGCTCTAACTCTAGTTGATCATGAGAGGAAAATTGATTGAGGTCGTCAACGATGTTCAAGGTCAAGAGGAAGATCAAAATCAAGAAGAGGAAATCTCACTTGTTATCACTGTGGAAAACCATGACATATGAGAAAAGAGTTCCAAATATGGAAGCGGGAATAGAACGATAAAAAAACAACCAGAACATCAACCAGCATAAATGAAGGTGAGACTATTGTCGTAATTTCATAGAATGAGGTTTTATTTACTTTTTGAATGGAAGATGCATGTTTATACACCTCCAACTATAGTGTTGATTGTATTCTTGAATCTAGGGCATCTCACCGTGTAACCCCAAGTAGAGATAACTTTGTTTCATATAGTTCTAGTGATTATGGTAAAGTGCAATTGGGAAATAATCATTTTTGAAGCATTGTTGGAGTGGGAGATGTCCATATCAAGGAAAAGGAGGGACAAAATATCTTATTGAAATAGGATATGCATGTTCTAGAGATGTGCATGAGTATGATCTTTGTAGGATGATTGGATGATGAAGGTTGTTCCACAATCTTTGGAAAAGGTGGCTGGAAAATTAGTAAAGGGGCATTGCTCATGGCTAAAAGATCGATTATAGGAACATTGTATACCTTAAGAGTAATAGGTATCAAGAGAAGAAATATTAGTAGATTTGTGGCATAAGCGCCTGGGTCACATCAGCGAAAAGGACCTCAAAATCCTTGCTGGCAAAAATCTACTTCCAAGTTTGAAATCCTATGATCTTGATCTTTGTGAGCATCGTATCTATGGTAGGCAACGAAGGGTTTCATTTATTAGAAGTAGCCATGAATGGAAATTTTTTTATTAGAATTGATACATTTTGATGTGTGTGGGACAATAAATATTAATTCATTAGGAGGAGCCTCATGCTTTGTCACATTTATAGATGATGCATATAGGAAAGTTTGGGCCTACCCTATGAAAATCAAAGGCGAGGTATTCAAGATATTTTATAAATTTTATGTTGTTCTTGAAAGAGAAACTAATCAATTGCTCAATTGTTTGAGGACAAATAACGGTGGGTAGTATTTCTCCAACACATTCAAATAATATTGTAACAAGTTTGGCATAAAGCATGAGAAGACCGTTCCTCTTACTCCTCGACAGAATGATACTGCAGAAAGAATGAATCACATTATCATGGAGAAGGTGAGGAGTATGTTACAGTCAAATTATGGATTGGAGAAGCATTTTTGGGTAGAAGCAGCAAAGATAGCTTGGTACCTGAAAAATCGATCTCCTACTACATATTTGGATGGCGACATTCCCGAAGAATTTTGGACCAGTAGAAAGGAAAATTATTCTCACCTAAAAGTCTTTGGATGTGAAGCATTTGTGCATATTCCCAAAGAGAATAGAACTAAGCTAGATTATAAATCCACGAAGTGTATTTTTCTAGGATATGTGGATGGTGAGTTTGGTTATCGATTGTGGGATCTAATTAACAATACAGTTATTAGAAGCAGGGATGTCATATTTAATGAGTTATAGATGTTTAAGAAGTCTACAGGTAATATGGTGGTCAAAAGAGTTGTTGACAGGTCTGTTGAACAAAAAATTGATATTCCACAGTTGCAAGAAAATGGGTAGCATATTCAAGAGAAATTTGAACGACAAATGGAAGACGATGAACAACAACAAGAAGAAATTATACAACATTAATTGCAAGAAGTTGAGCCTGAAAATGCACCACCACAATTGGCTTAAAGATATACTAGGCCTCACAAGCCTTCACAAAAGTATCCTCTCTCAAATTATATTTTATCGACTAATGAAGGTGAACCTGTTTGTTTTTAGGAGGCTTGTAAAGTTGAGACCAACAAAGAATGGAAGAAGGCAATGGAGGAAAAATTGGAGTCCTTATTGGAAAATGAAACTTGGGTGTTGGTAAAGCTTCCAAAAGGAAGAAAACCCCTACAAAACAAATGGGTGTACATGATTAAGCATGAGGGAGAAGGGAAATAGGAAAGATACAAGGCAATGTTGGTGGTGAAAGTATTTACTCAAAAGGGAGGTATTGATTTCACTGAAATAATTTCACCTATTGTTAAAATGTCATCCATTAGAATTATTCTTAGTCCCTTTGTTGCTTCAGATTTTGAGTGTGAATAATTATATGTAAAGACAACCTTCCTTCATGACGAGTTGGAAGAAGAGATTTAAATGGAGAAACCATAAGGTTTGAAAACAAAAGGTAAAGAAAACTTGGTTTGCAGGTTGAAGAAGAGCCTCAATGGACTAAAGAAGGCACTTCATTAGTAGTATAAGAAATTTGATTCATTTATGTTGGAACGTGGATTTATAAGACTATAGGTTGATCATTGTGTCTATATCAAGAGGTATGGCCAGGAAAAGTACATTATACTATTGCTTGATGTGGATGACATGTTAGTCATTAGACATGATAAGAATTCGATTGACAAGTTGAAGAAGGATTTGGGCAGTCGATTTGCAATGAAAATTTTGGGTCCAACACAACAAATACTGGGCATGGATATCATACGTGACAGAAAGGAGAGAAAATTGTGGCTCTCACAAGAAAAATATATTGAGAAGGTGCTTGATAGGTTCAATATGAAGGATGCCAAGCCATTCGGTACACCCCTTGCAACCGACTTCAAATTAAGTGTTGATTTGTGCCCTTGTGATGAAAAGGAGAAGGAGGAAATTGGTAAAATTCCTTATGTTTCAGTTGTTGGCAACTTGATGTATGTCATGGTATGTACTCGACCATATATTACACATTCAATGAGAGTAGTGAGCAAGTTCCTTGCAAATTTGAGCAAACAACATTGGCAAGAAGTAAAGTGGATTTTGAGGTATCTCAATGGTACCAGTCATTATTGTTTATTTTTTGGTAATAATGATGTTGTGCTTGAAGGTTATATAGATGTAGATATGGATAGAGATGTGGGCACTAGAAATTCCACCACCGGTTATTTATACACTTTTACAAGTGCGATAATGTCTTCGATCTCCAAACTACAGAAAGTAGTAACCCTCTCCACAACAAAAGCATAATACATAGATCCAAAGGAAGGTTGTGTTAGCATTGAGAGTCACCCTTAGATTGCAAGAGGATAAGCCCAGTACCCATCCGAATGTTTGGTGGATGTTGGTTTTATGAGTGGAGGTAAAATGGACAAAACTCGGTACAAGAATGATTTTAACACAGAAACTGGACAAGCAATGCACAGAGAAGTGAGGTCCTCATTAACTTCAGTCAGTGATTTGAGTTTAAGTGTGAGCAGAGGGAAGAATTAGTGAGAGAGGTGAACATGACTTCCATGGGCATCTGACTTTCAAGTAGCTTGGTGAAGAAAATCTTAGGCTCAAGAGCACTCTTGAACTCAAGTTTCAAACACTGAAATATGTCACAAAAACATAATAATCAAACCTACATTATCATGCAACTACAACAAATTGACTAGATCCTCCATGCCCAAGCCTTACAGCATAAGGGGAAATAAGGTAACAAGGAAGCTGACTAAAACTAGCCACATCACTACTGTAATCAAACCTACATTACAGTAGAACCACAATGCTCGACTGGATCCTCCATGCCCGAGTGTTTCAACACAGTTTAAACAAAGAGATGAAAGAAGTTGACTTCTATTAATGCAAAATTCTCAAATTTGATACATAACCAGAGAACAGTTCTGGCATAAAAATTACACAGTAGGGAGATTGGCTCAACTAGTTGATGACCTTAACAAATTCTTACACTGAGCTATTTATACTCATACCCATTTACAACCTCTAGAAGTGTGATCTGATCTATCCATCTCGTCTAAAGATTTCCACCTGAGTACTTTCTTTGTTGGACTGTGCATGTATCTTCCTCGGGCTGACAGCTCTGACCACCCTACCAGGGCTTCCATGCCTTCTATTTATGGAGTGAGCCAAGGTTTCAACTATCGGCCTGTTTCCATTAATTGAT
Organism: Picea engelmannii; assembly: GCA_009831015.1. NCBI lineage: Eukaryota > Viridiplantae > Streptophyta > Pinopsida > Pinales > Pinaceae > Picea > Picea engelmannii. The sequence continues at coordinate 74,747 of ML796587.1, forward strand.
ATTTCCTCAAGATCGAGACACAACCTGATAACCAGGGAGCGGCCACTTGCTGTGATTAGGAATGACGTCGAGTGTGTTATCACCATGACAAATTATGCTTGAAATCCGAGTTTTAAATTTAGGAGAGGACTAAAGCGATGTGAATACATGGTGCGATTCAGAAGCCTAGGACATATATGGTGACATGTGGACAAATATAGTGGGAGTGCAGAGGAGATGATCCAGTAGACCATGGATCTTGAAGCAGCCCATATCAACGGTCGAGACCCATATCGAGCGGTGAAATAGCACGAAATTTAATTATGCAAAGGTGGGCCGGGGAAAACTACTGTGGTTTAATTCATGGATGTGTGGCTCCCTCATAGGTACATCGGGACGAAAAGAAGTCTGCCTAAAACCATTTTCCCAAAAGCCTTGATGTCACATGGCCTAATATGTCAAATCAACATTTCATGTGGGGAAAGGTGATGGCTAGTCAAATCACCTCACGCCACTCGTTCAGGTACTTCCCGTCTGGAAATGTCAGGTGAACGTCATTAGATAACTAACTCAAAGGACCATCATTCGAAATAGATTGGTGAAGCATGGAAAACCAACATACCTGCAAGTAATCATGTCAGTAATTCATGATTAAAACTCGAGGACTACCTATCTTCAAATATGGGTGGCGTTATTCTACTCCGTGCAATCGTCGTCTCATTCATAAGAAAAATAATCTCAAACTGGATTGACTTTCAGATTTCTGTAGAGTGAGGGAAAACAAAATTTGTGGTCTCTGCAAAATTGGAATACATGGACCAAGCCAATCAAACAGTATCTAGTAAAACAAAGTTTTCAACTAACATGGCAAGTTTATCAATGAGTAAGAAAGAAAGGATGATTGCACAGATATTAGTAACCAAATTCCATATTGATCTTGCAATAGAACCAGAATCAGGAGTCAGATTAAATCCTGTTATGAGGGACCTAATCATCAACAGACATGCGGACGAACTCTACAAGGGAGCAGTGAAGAAGATGGGGAGAAAATGACAACAGACAGAAATCAGAGTTGAAGTGGTCGAGAGCATTGGGGAAAATCAACTAGCCTGATTGAACACTCTAAAGGAGGAAATTGCCAAGCTGAAATGAATTCTCAAGTAGAATTGAGTATGTTCCAGCAAATTTTGGACATATGGTGTTTGAAGGAAAAAGCCCCAGATATGTCAGACCTATTTGTAACGATCCCTGTAATGTAGGAAAATTGTCATTACACTTTACTCTTTTTTGTACCTGACCTCTATTTTTAGAACTATGACGAAGTTTAATTGTTTTGAATCCTATAGTGAATCTCCTATATATCTCATCCCAAGGATATAGAAATGATGGAAAAAAGAGGATCCTGCCCTTTGAGCAGGAAGACTTTGTAAAACTCTTGGAGCTGGAATGAATATACAAATGCATAAGCGGATTTTTGAAATGTTTACGAAAAGATTCTAATTGGCTGTGATATGAGTTCTGTCTTCTTTCATAGTATGTAATTCATGTGATCTTTTATTTCATTTAAACTTTCATTTGTCCAAATTGGAGAATCAAAAGCCCAGAGTTCATCGCATGATGCTCTTGGGTTAGCAATTTAGGTTATGTGTATTTCCTCTTAACCAATTCAGAATTCATTTTAATATGCTCTAATGCAGTTATATGTTTCTTTTTCTTCTGATGCCATGCAAACCTCAAATATAAACTCAGAATCATCGCCTCATTTATCCTTTTCCTCTTAATAGTTTTCATGATTTGTCGATGCATTGTTCATTCCTGACTCCACAGCCCAAATGTTATCTTCATTTCTTCAGCAATTTTATCAAAACCCCCCAAAACAAACTGAATCTAGCCATTGTCCATCAAAGGAATCCCCAGTGACATGACAGATCCCTCTCTGAGTTGAGAAGGCTAGTGCCTCAGCTCTAAAGCTGGTTGAAATAGTTACCTCTGTCGTTTGTCTATTCAGCCGGACGGAATTTATAGAGTGCTAACAGAGTTAATACATGAATTCGGAGTTGTCGAAAGCAGTTTGGAACAATATCGCCTTTGAGCCCGAAATGAACCACTTTCTGCCATGTCTCTCTCCTAAAAACCACGATCTAGATTTCGGCCCGCTCAAAGACTTTAACTTCCGAGCATGTTGCGGCCCCAAAATGAAGTGCGGTTGTTGGTCTTATTGCGATCTGATATTTGGGAAGTCCCGCTATTTAGCGTCACCATTAAAGATTCACCTGCCCAAAAACCTTAGAAACTTTTTAATTACGCTTTGGGGAGTCGCCAATCTTGGTGCTAGGGAGCGTTGATGTTGAACAATAATATTCCTCGAAGAACAACTTCCTGAAGCTGACGTGGTGACCTGACGTCACTGTGATGATGTGTTGTGGAAAGGAGGATGACACACGTCACTTGAAAACAAGTGGATGATATGCCCAAAGGTGCCTAAAATGAGTGCCATGTGTCAGCGCTAGACGGATACCACATGTCTCTACCAATGAGTGCCACGTGTCGGAATTGAAATATGCAGCAGGAACACTTCGGGAATTTACAAACAAGGAGAAAGCTATAATATCGAAGCTCTGGAGTTTGGAGCAGATCTGGGAGGACACATGACAAAGTTCCATGCACTCTGTGGGAATGTACTCCGAAGGAAACCAAACCAAGAGGATCCAAAACTCTCGAAACTTAAAAATACGGAGAAAATCGTGACCATCTGTTGGAGACGGACACGTGGCAGAGATCCATGCACTTCGTGGGAAAGTACTCCAGAGGAAACCAAACCAAGACGAGCCAAAACTCCCAAAACCCAAAAAGACGAAGCAAATTGTGATCGTCCGTTGGAGACAAACACACGAAAGAGATCCATACACTCTGTGAGAATGTACTCCAGAGGAAACCAAACCAAGAGGAGCCAAAACTCCTGAAACCCAAAATGACGGAGCAAATTGTGATCGTCCATTGGAGACAGACACGCGACAGTTGATCTTCAATTCCAGACTTCTGTCTGTCATTAAACTTTGTGCAACTTCATAATTTTGAATGCCCATAGGTCGTTAATCTGAACTTCACATGGAATCTCCGCCGCTGAAAAACTGAACCTGCATGTTTACTTGATTCGAGTCCATAACAGACCGCTTTGAGTGTTGTGCTTTGTGCCCATGGTTGTTGCATGTGTAAACAAAGACTTGGACGACTTGTTGGGCTCGGGAAAATAGAATGACCAGTGATTGAAATAAAAAGGTGACGAGTGTTCATCCTTAGAGAAAAACAGAAAAGATTCGGGCCGAGACTTATTCAAGTAATACATCAAGGGAAGCCAGGTCATAAACAAAGAGGGAAAAAATGACTTTACCAATCGAAGGGAAAAAAATTAGGGCCTGGCCTATGAAATAGAGAGAGAGACGGGGCAAGGATACATACATAGGTATTAACAACAATCACATGCAACCCTTGACAATGTTATGTGATAACATTGGCTCCACAGAGGATGGCATGCTCCCTGCAAGCTGCCAAGAACACGCAATTTTAGTGCCTTAGCCTTGGGTTATGGAGTCTCTTATTTAAAATAGAAATAAAAGGAAGTGGTAATTACAATGGTGGAATGCCGATCTCGTCTTAGACAAAATATTTTTTCAGAAAGTTTCCATTGATAGGGCCACCTAAAACTTCAGAATCCTCCAAGTTCTGCAATTTATAAGTGTTGTTTGAAAATACCTCATAAATATTGAAGGGGATAGTCCATAAGGCTTCGAATCTACCATGTTTTCCTTTGTCTTGCTTGGGGGCATCCCACTTGAGCACCAGATTCCCTAGCTGAAAATCTTCCTTGCTTTCCCTTTTGTCAAAGGCTCGTTTTATTTTCCGCTGATGATCCTACGCTTTATCAATCAACTGCTCCCTGGTTTGTTGTACTTCTACCAGCTGTAGTATCCTCCTGACCATATCATCAGGTTATCCTTGGTAATCCTGGAGGAATTTTTCCACAGGAAAGGCAAGATGAGTAGGAAAAATAGTCTCAACCCCATACACAAGATGAAAATGGGAAATGCCAAGTGACCTCTTTGTTGTAATTCTATCATCCCATAAGGCGAATTTCAACTTTGAATACCAGGCTTTCTTGTTGTCTTCTAACAATTTTTTTATGATCTTTATGAGGCTCTTGTTAGAGGAATTTGCTAAGCCATTTCCCTGAGGGTAGTAGGAAGTGGAATGGATTAATGTAATCCCATATTGCTCACAGAAATTAATTAATGGATTATCTCTGAAAGGGGCATCATTTTGTATAACAATCCTGCCTGGACAACCAAATGTGGACATGATATCTTCAAGGAAGCTTATGATTACCTTGTGGGAGGCACTCCTTGTAGCGATGGATTCTATCAATTTGGTAAAATAATCAGTGGCAGTCAAAATCCACCTGTGTTGACCACTTGAGGTTGGGTGGATATATCCAATGAAGTCAAGACCCCACTGCTGAAAAGGTCCATAAACCATTACAGGTTTCAAAACAAAATATTTGATCTGTTGTTTTCCAACAAACTTTTGACACTTGACACAAGCTCTAACCTTTACACAAACATCAGTAAAAAGGCTGGGCCAAAAATACCCAACTATGAGGATCTTATAAGCTGTGGTCCTCCAAAAATGATGTCCCCCACATGAGTTGACATGGAAATCAACTATAGCTTTTTGGGCCTCTTGTGGATCTAGACATCTTAACAGAACTCCCAGAGGATCCTTCCAGTACAAAACCTAATCAATGAGACAATATTTGATTTCTTTGAGTTTCAAATCTCTCATCTTGTTTTTTTCCAAACCATTAGGAGGCTTCAACTTTTGCAGGAAATAGATGATGTCTTTATATCAGGTGCATTATGCTAAGTTGAGGATGACATGAGAGTCTTTATCAACAATCTCAGTTTGTTGATTTTCTAAGTGTGTGTTCATGAAATTAACCCCCAATGCCTTGCAATTTGATTCAACCAGTAGCCTGGCTAAACCTTGGCCTTTCACCAATTTGGTGGGTTTTGTTTCCAGGTCAAACTCCAGAATTTTGGCAATCCATTTTCTTCTCTTCCCATCTATATCAGGCTAGATCAATATCTGTTTTACTGAGGCCGAGGGGACATATGCAATAATCTTTGAATGTAGGACATATATTCTCAAATCCTTGAGGGCTTTGACCAAAGCATATGCCTGCTTCTCCATTATATCGTATCTCATCTCTGCATCCCTCAATGCTTTGCTGAAAAAGGAAATAGGTTGCTCTAAACAACAACTAATGTATCTGATGAGGCAAAGGAAAATATCAGGAATTCCTTAGAATAGTCAGGGTTGATGAGCACAGGTGCTTCAGTCAAAGCCTTCTTGATTTGGTCGAAATAATTTCTGGACTCAACCATCCACTTCACTTCGTTCCCTTTTTTAAGCATGGTTGTAATGTGCTTAATCAACTCAACAAAATTACAAATGAGCCTCCTCAAAAAGTTGATTTTACCCAAGAAAGGTTGAACCTCTTTCTTAGATATAGGAAAAGATAATTCCTGGATGGCCTCTACTCTGCTTTGATCAATTCTTACTCCTTCTGCTGATACAATATGCCCCAATAATTTACCCTCTTTCATAGCAAACAAGGATTTCTTCGGATTGAGGGAGAGACCAAACCTTCTGCACTTCAAGAAGACTTTCTTTAGATGATGACAATGCTCTACATCAGACCTTGAGAATACTATAATTTCATCCAGATAGATGACCACAAATTTGTCCCTTTCCCCAATGAAGGCAATGTTCGTGGATCGTTGGAAGGTTGCTCGTGCATTCATCAATCCAAAGGGAATTTTAGCATACATGAATGTGCCCCAAAGAGTAGTGAAAGTTGTCTTCTCTCTATCTTCAAGTAAGACAAATATATGATTGTAGCCAGAGAATCCATCAATCATAGACATCCTGGATGAACCATTCACTCTCTAAAAAATGTGCTCCATCTTCGGCAAGGGGTAGTTGTCCTTTTTGGATGTTAAGCCCTAATATTGGCTCATTACCCCTTAATTGGGGCATATTAGATTAGTAATGTTATTTATTACCCATTAATTGGGGCATATTAGATTATTAATGTTATTTTATTTATGTCAGATTTAGGCCATTAGTTGTAATTATACCTTCTAGTCTCCTATATATACCAAGGAGACATTTTCATTTTGAATCATCTTGTACTTGAACATTTAAGTGGGGTAAAAAGAGGTTTACCCCTCTAAGAGGATTATTATCTGAAATTATCTCTTTTTCAAGGCGTTGAGTACTTTTCCTAAGGTTTTTCTATGCTATATTGATGTTTGGTTCTTAACATATGGTATCAGAGCTCAAGGTCTTGGGGTTGCGCTGCTACATATGAGACACCGTGGAATTTTCACTATAACTTTTTTTATACAACGTTTAAGAAGGAACGGCTTGGAGGATATTTAGAAGACGGATCAAGGTACGTTGGGTTCAAAATTAAGCTCCTGAGGCCTTATACTTTTGGAGATACATCCTGTACAAGATATGGTTCTGGAATCATCCTGAAATGAGTCATTGCGGAATTTTCGCTATAAATTTTTTTATGTAATGTTTCAGACCCTAAACTCCAGAGACCATTTACAAAAATTAGCAATGTATCTGTGGTAAAAATTTCATCTTCTGGGTCATCTTAAATTTTTATATACACCCTGTGTAAGATAGGGTATCTGACTAGTCCTATTGACTAGTCTCAAGAAGGTGTTCTAGGTAAAACAATCATAACTTCTTCCTAGAGTATCCAAATTGCGTGGGACTGGTTGCATTGGATCGTGGACAATCTATAGTATTTTGGGTGCAAGGTTTAGAATTTTATATCAATTATTTTGTGTGGGGCACACTATACAAGTGAGATCTCTTGGAAAGGCCAAAAATCGGCAAGTTGTGGGGAAGTTACCGTAAATTCCACTTGGCACTTCCAATTTCTATCAGACCCGTGGCATTGCAGAGAAGAAATATCATAGAAATACATAAGAGAAAGTTTCATACCAAGAAGGACCAAAAATTGGGAGATACAACAGAAGAAATATTGTCTAGCAGAACCACCTCAAAATCAAGGTTCAAAAGTGATACTTGGCCAACATGCCACCCAAAAAGGGAACTTCTACACCAAATAAGCCTCCCGAAAATCCTACTTGGAC
>ML796587.1:85705-105982 GCA_009831015.1 Picea engelmannii
TGGGGTAAAAGGAGGTTGCCCCCTCGAAGAGGCTTATTATCTGAAATTATCTCTTTTTCAAGGCGTTGAGTACTTTTCTTGAGGTTTTTCTATGCTATATTGATGTTTGGTTCTTAACATTGGAGCTCCTGTTCAAATTTCTGAAATCAACACATAACCTGATTTCGCCATTCTTCTTCTTCACAGGCACCAAATTAGCCACCCATTATGAAAATATTAAGGGGATGATGATTTGGGCATCCAACAACTTCTTTACTTCCCTTTCCATAATAGGCAACAACATAGGGTTTATCTGTCTGAGTTTCTGCCTGAACGGTTTGGCCTCTTATTTTAAAGGGATTTTGTGTTCCATGATGTTTGTGTCATATGTTCTTAAGTCTTCATATTTCCAAGAAAAAACATCAACAAACTCCCTCAAAATCTTGACATACTCAACCCTTTGCTCCTTTGACAGACTGCTAGATAATTTGACAAACCTGGGATCCTCTTCTATCCCTCAATTGCATTCAATCACATCAGCCTCTTCAATTGAGCCTTTAAACTTTACAACAACATCATTTCTGTCAAACAATCTCTCCAAAGGGACAAGTCCCTTTGGAATATGGTTATTTGGAAACTGAACAATATGATGGTCAACAATTTTATTTAGAAAAGCATCAACATGAGGGATTTCTTCAGTATCTTTATCTTGATCAATATGCAAATTAGAAAATTGATCTACAGTTTCAAGAAATCTTTTCATTTCAAGATCATCCTAAAAAACCTTCCAATGTTTGACATTGTCAGGAATGCAGGGTTTGTATTTTACTTCCACCTCATATTTGAGCTTTGGGGGCAAAGGGAGCCTGAAATTACTTGCCGAGACAACCAATTAATCCGTCGTAGAGTTTTCCTCTCTTGGAACAAATGAGATATTAAAATCCAAGAAGAAACTATCAACAAGATCCCATACTTCATTTTTGTAGGTCCTTAACCTAGGTTGGTTAGCCTGATACATATTTCTGACCTTATGTACAATTAACTCAGCATCTCCAAACATTGCTAGCTCCTCAATCTCCATGTCTTTAACAACTCTCAAACCCAAAACAAGAGCCTCATATTCTTCCACATTGTTTGGTGTTTCAAATTCAAGCTTAAAAGACAGAGATATGGTCTCTTGGATAGGGGAAATGAAAAGTACCCCAGCCCCAACACTTTCCCTGGAAGAGGCTCCATAAAAAAACATTTTCCAAATAGAGACATTGGAAGGAGGGTCTTCACGAGAGTTGATGGGATGCTTTCTGATTTCAATAGGTGCTTGAGGACCATCAACGAGTTGTAACATACTAGTTCCCAGATCGGTGTCTACTGCAAAAAATGGGGTGGTTGGTCGAACTTGCTTCATCATTGATAATGTAAGCAAGTTGATCTTTCCTATAAAGCCTTCTATGGTCTCCCCCAAACACAGGAATAGTGGCATATGAAAGATCCATTTGCAACGTGCCCCCCAGTCTTTTAATCCAAGATCTAGACAAGAGCATCCCAAACTTAGGGGGGACATCAGCCACAACAATATCCATGACCACACTTTTCATTGGCAACTGGAATAAGGAAACAACCAAGTATTTGATAACTCTGAGGAACTTCACTTTCCTGGAATCAAATGAGTACAGGTCATGGTAATTTTTTGTAACCTCCAACCCGAGTTCCTCCATGACAATCTTAGGCATGAGATTGTGAGATGCCCCTGAATCCATCAAGCAGTTGTGCAACACCTTATCATGGATGTTCAATGAGGTATAGAAAGGAGGGGAGGAGTCATCTGTATCCTCCACCAAAGTCCCAGTATGACAACAGTCTTTTCATCTTGGAGGTTGATTGAATCCGAGGAATAAGATGAAGGCTCAGGCTACAACACTTTGGAGAGGTACCTTTTGAAATCCTCATGCTTAACTAGCTCCAAGAAAGGTATGGGGATATTAATCTTTTGAATCTCATTCTCAAATCTAAATGAGGAGGGAGGCTTCATAATCTCCTTCGCTTATGGGATAGGGCCTTTAACCACTGTCTGGGGGTCTTTTTCCTCCTTTTCTTTGTGGCCAGCTGCCACCTCCTTAACTTGATGCTCTGTACTAGTAGGTCATTCAGGAATGTCAAGATTTCCCTCTTTCTTCTTGGACCTAAGGTTGTATCTATTTGGATTGCCACTGGTCCTTTCCCCTTTGCTCATCTCATTTAGTTGGTCATCCATGAGAGACTCTTCATATGCAGACTATGTTAAATGAGGGGATGAAGAGGTGTTACCAACACAATGGATCAATTTCTTCTTCCTCTCCTTCCTCATTAGTAACTAGGTTATTTTGGAGAGGGATTTGGATTTTTTTATCATCCCTATCCCTACTTCTTTGATCCCTCTAGATGATCTGAGGGGAATTATTTGGTCTCTTGAAATTACCCCTGTTGTCAATATTTTGGGCATTCCTATAGCCCTGTTTCCCCTTAAATTTCAATTTCTCCATTTCTGCAGAAAGTGATTTTACCAACTTTGTTAACTCATCAACTTGAGGGTGGGAAGCAGAGGAACCAAAGGTCGAAGCTTCAGTCCTACCTTTTCTTTTGTCCCTATCAGCCTTACTCCTAAGCTTATCAACTGCCAATATATTGGATTCTACTTCAAGGGTTGGGTCTTACATATGATCCAAGGAGGTAGCTCTTCTTTCTCTCAGCACGAGGCAAAAATCAGGGTAAAAAATACTAGCATAAGTGATCTTGGCAGAGATTTCAGTCAGATTAATCTCAGTGGGGATCTCATTGTACATCTTATTAAATATCTTGGATAATTTTGAGACAGATTCCCCCTTTTCTCTCTTAAGTGACCCAAATTCTATAATATAATAAAGGAAATCTTTTTTTTCCCCCTACTGTCTTAAAAATGCATCATCTAGAGATTCAATCTCGTCAATAGATCCAGGAGTCAAACCCCTGAACCATTTTCTAGCCTCACCACCAAGGCTCTGTACAAAAACTCTCAACCAGACATCTTCATTTTCAATATTAAGATTATCTGTATAACTGTAAAAAGTTGAAAGGTGCTCTTCAACAGTTATGTCTTCCTCTCATGTAAACTTGGGCATGTAATGAAGGTAATATCCAACGGGGAGGGGATCCATATGCTGAGGTAAAACAAGAGGGGCATACCGAGCAACCACTATGGCATCCATCATGTTTCTATGAGGATTAGCACATGCCATTGGGATGTGAATTGTAGGAGAACCAGGGGGATATGGAGTTTGGACAGGTGAGACTGGAATTGTGTTTCTAGGGGAGAAGGGAAACGATTGAGTGTTGGAGGAGAGTAATATGGAGGAGGAGTAGGGAGACCCAAAGTGGGAAAATATTCTAAGCTTCTAGGTTTGAACCACTTTACAATTTCAGGGGAAACAAGGGTGTCAAAAATTTATTCTAATGAGGCCTAAAAGGAGAGAAATCAATAGGGAAAATCCCAAAATTCAAACTTCTGGAAACTCCAATAGATGGTATAACAGGAAAATTAGATGCAGCTACTAGATTTTTTAAAGAAGAATCATGCAAATTATCAAAATCACCTGATACAACAGTTGGAATCCCTTCTTGAGAGGTCTTTCCTTTTCTAATAATCTTTTCTGGGTCAACTTCAGGTGTAGCCAGAGGCATCTTTGGAGTAGACCTCGTGTTTCTGCCTTTGGGAGCCACAAATAAAACAGTGGAGTCACCAGGTGCAAGTTGCAATCTTCAAGTTACTGATTTTTGATGCACCTTCAAAATCATAATCTCTTTGTCATTCTATTCTAGGGAAATGTCTTCAAGTCATTCCCCGACAGCGATGCCATGAATGTTATCACTGAAAGTCACCCTCAGATTGCAAGAGGATAAGCCCAATACCCATCAGAATGTTTGGTGGATGTTGGTTTTATGAGTGGAGGTCAAATGGACAAAACTCAGTACAAGAATGATTTTAACACATGAACTAGACAAGCAATGCATAGGGAAGTGAGGTCCTCATTAACATCAGTCAGTGATTTGAGTTTAAGTGTGAGCAGAGGGAAGACTTAGTGAGAGAGGTGAACATGAATTCCATGGGCATCCGACTTTCAAGTAGCTTGGTGAAGAAAAACTTAGGCTCAAGAGCACTCTTGAACTCAAGTTTCAGACACTAAAATATGTCACAACAACATAATAATCAAACCTACATTATCATGCAACTACAACAACTCGACTAGATCCTCCATGCCCGAGCCTTTTAGCATAAGGGGAAATAAGGTAACAAGGAAGTTGACTGAAACTGGACATAGCACTACTGTAATCACACCTACATTACAATAGAACCACAATGCTTGACTGGATCCTCCATGCTCGAGTGTTTCAACACATTTTAAACAAAGAGATGAAAGAAGTTGACTTCTATTAATGCAAAAGTCTCAAATTTGATACATAAACAGAGAACAATTCTGGCATCAAAATTACATAGTAGGGAGCTTGGCTCAACCAGTTGACGACCTTAGAAAATTCTTACACTGAGCTATTTATACTCAGACCCATTTACAACTGCTAGAAGTGTGATATGATCTAGCCATCACGTCTAAAGATTTCCACCTGAGTACTTTCTCTATCAGACTGTGCGTGTATCTTCCTCGGGTTGACAACTCTGACCTCCCTGCCAGGGCTTCCATTCATTCTATTTATGGAGTGAGTTGAGGTTTCAACAACTGACCTATGTCCATTAACTGATATTTACTTGGGATCGAGACACAACCTTATAACCAGGGAGCGACCAGTTGTTGCGATTAGGAATGACGTCGAGTGAATACGTGAATTTGGAGTTGTCGAAAATAGTTTGGAACCATACCACCTTTGAGCCTGAAATGCACCGCTTTCTTCCACGCCGCTCTCCCAAAAACTGCAGTCTAGATTTTGGCTCGCTCAAAGACTTTAACATCCGAGCATGTTGCGGCTCCGAAATGAAGTGCGACCGTTGGTCTGATTGCGATCTAAGATCTGGGTAGTCCCACTATTTAGCACCACCGTTAAAGCTTCACCTGTCCGACAACCTTAGAAACTTTTTAATTACGCTTTGGGGAGTCGCCAATTTTGGTGCTAGGGAGCGTTGATGCTGAACAAGAATATTCCTCGGAGAACAACTTCCCAAAGTTGACATGGTGACCTGACGTCACTGTGATGAAGTATCATGGAAAGGAGGATGACACACATTACTTGAAAACAAGTGGATGATATGCCCAAAGGTGCCTAAAATGAGTGCCATGTGTCAGCGCTAGATGGATGCCACGTGTCTCTACCAATGAGCGCCATGCGTCGGAATTGAAATCTGCGGCAGGAACACTTTGGGAATTTGCAAACAAGGAGAAAGAGAGAATTCTGAAGCTCCGGAATCTGGAGCAGATCTGAGCCGTTGGATTTGGGAGGACACATGGCAGATATCTATGCACTCTGCGAGAATGTACTCCAAAGGAAACCAAACCAAGAGGAGCCAAAACTCCCGAAACCCGAAATTGCAGAGAAAATCGTGACCGTCCATTGGAGATGGACACGTGGCAGAGATCCATGCACTTCACAGGAAAGTACTCCGGAGGAAACCAAACCAAGAGGAGCCAAAACTCTCGAAACCTGAAAAGATGGAGAAAATCGTGACCGTCTGTTGGAGACAGACACGCGACAGAGATCCATGCACTATGCGGGAAAGTACTCTGGAGGAAACCAAACCAAGAGGAGCCAAAACTCCCGAAACCCAAAATGATGGAGAAAATCGTGACCATCTATTGGAGATGGACACGTGGCAGTTGATCTTCAATTCCAAACTTCTGTCTATCGTTAAACTTCGTGCAACTTCATAATTTTGAATGCCAGTGGGTCGCTAATCTGAACTTCACATGGAATCTCCACCATTGAAAAATTGAACCTGCATGTTTTCTTGATTCGAGTCCATAACGGACCACTTTTAGTGTTTCTCTTTGTGCCCATGGTTGTTTCTTTTGTAAACAAAGACTTGGACGACTTGTTGGGCTTGGGAAAACAGAATGACCAGTGATTGAAACAAAAAGGCGATGAGTTTTCATCCTTAGAGAAAAACATAAAATATTTGGGCCGAGACTTATTTAGGTAAGACATCAAGGGAAGCCAGGTTGTAAACAAAGAGGAAAAAAACAAATTTACTAGTCGAAGGGAAAATATTTAAGACCTGGCCTGCAAAAGAGAGACAAAGATGGGGCAAGGATACAGACATAGGTATTAACAACAATCACATACGATCCTTGACAATCTTATGTGATAACAGGTTGAAAAGAGATGTTGTGGATGTAGTGATTCTTGGGGGATATGGGATTAAAAGAAGACAAATATGTGATGAATTGTGATAGTCATAGCACCATCCGTTTAACAAAAAACCTAGCTATCATTCAAATACCAAGCACATTGACATTAGGTACCATTAGATTCAACATGTATTGGAGGAAGGGCATTTTACCTTAGAAAGAATCCATACACGTGATAACTCTTCTGATATGCTTACCAAAATTTTACCAAGAGATAAGAAAGCATTGTGCCTATGCTTGAGAGTCCTGGGATAACTTGATGAGCAAACTTGGGAAAGGATAAACAAAAAAAAGTTCATCTATGATGCAGGGATTTTTCGAGGGTCATAACTTTTCAATCGATATCCATTTGGGCTGAAATTTTACAAGGAGTTGCGTCTCGAAGAGTTCACTACCGTGTCGATGTGATCCTTCAGATCGTACATTGTTTCAACACTTTTCTAGGGCCAAATTCCTTCATATAAGGCTTCAAATTGGGGTTTTAGTGTTTTTACGAGAATTTTTAAATTTTCAATTATTAGTTATCTATTAGTTTATGAACTTAATAAAAAAAGAGTGTTGAAAAATAGTGTCGCTCTAGTTAGCTCTTAGTTATTGGTCAGTTTTAGAGTCATCTGAGAATTTCCAAAAAAATGCTTGTTTTTCTAAAATTAGTTGTTTTCGAAAATCTCAGATAGTAGTTATAAGGGGTTGAACTTCCATTGTAATAGTTAGGATGGAGAAGGAATTAAAGATATTTGTTTTCCATTATCGTGTGTTTGCATGATTTTTAGATCTTGTGAATGAATCCAATTTTATTGGTTACATCATCTGGTATCAAAGAAGGAAGATGGTCGGGAGAGGAAGAGGAAGAGTATGGTATATTGCTCAGATGTGAATAGATATGAAAAACCTCCAAAGGAAAGTAGAAGATATTACAAACATGTTGGCTAGTCAGAGAATAATACAAAGAGAAGTGTTTGATGAGGGGATAGTTTGAGGAGATGTATATCAGCATACAAAACATGAAGAAGAACAATTAGAGCACATGACTTCTGAAGAGAGGATGCTCAAGGCTCTAGAAGGGAGAAATGATAGGATCAAGATGGAAGTTTCAAAATATGCAGGGAATCTTAAACTAGAGGAGTTAATAGATTGGTTGAACGCCATGGAAAAAATAATTGAAGGGTAGCCTATGCCAAAGGAAAAGAAGGTGATATTTTTATGGACCAAGTTGAAGGGTCACACCATGATCTGGTGGGATCATGTGTAGAAAAATAGATCAAAAAAAGGAAAAGATAAAATTAGGACTTGAAGCAAGATGGAATTTTTTTTTCCTCTAGACTATGCCCATAACCTTTTTCATAGATTTTATAACTTGAAGCAAAACATGTCCACCATGGAGGAACTTGCAAACAAGTTTTATCAGTTGTCCATTCACGTGTATCGCCGTGAAACAGATTAGTAAATGGTTGCAAGGTATGTGAATTGTTTAAAATTTTCTATTCAAGATGAACTAAGCATGCATAGGGTTTGTAGCATGGAAGAGGCATACCAATTAGCCTTAAAGGTCGAGGTAAATAAAAAACAACAATTTTCTCAAAGGAATAGAGGAGCAAAGAGGGGTACATCGACTGCCTCACGGGGTGGTTTTAACTATGGCAGAGGTGAATCATCCCAAGGAGATGAGAAAGCAAATTATACTCGACAAGGTAACTTAAATCAACCACGAGGAAGAGGATTTCAGAGGGGTAGAGGTTATGGTGGTGGCGAAGGAGGATCTTATGTGTGTTTCAGGTGTGGTGTAGAGGGTCAACGATCACTTGAATGTCCAAATTATAACATGAAAGAGTCAAAGCAAAGACAATAGCCTAGTTTGAACTTGGTCCAAGCTAAGAATGAAGAAGAAGGAGTTGAATATGAAGTCTTGCCTAATATGGGGGAGAGTCTCATGATATAGAGGTCAATGATGATTCTCTTAAAAGAGCAAAGGAAAAGTAACGACAATGAATATTCTTGGCTTCGAACAAGTATTTTTTGAACAATATGCACTTCCAGTGGAAATCTATGTCAAGTTATTGTTGATAGTGGAAGTTGTGAGAATATGGCTTCCAAAGAGATGGTAGATAAGTTGAAATTACGTTGTGAAACACATACCCATCCTTACCAAATTGCGTGGTTCAAAAAGGGGAATGAAGTCACCATTAATAAAATATGTTTGATCAATTTTTCCATCAGTAAGACTTATAAAAATGAAGTATGGTGTGATGTCATTCCGATGGATGCATGTCATCTGTTATTGGGGAGGCCTTGGAAATATGACAAAAAAGCCATGCATGATGGAGGAAAGAATACCTACACCTTTTGGAAGGATAGACCAAAAGTCGTCTTATTGCCCCTTAAGGATGAGGGGAAAACTGAGAATATGTTGTCAAAAAGAGAGTTTATTAAGGAAACAAAGGCAAGATGATTATGATATGCATTAATAGTGCAAAAAGGAGTTGTGGAGAATGTATCAATTCCTACTAAAGTGGCCAAGTCACTAGAAGAATATGTTGATGATCCAAGAGGATGTAAGGAACGATCACAAAGGTCTAGGAGGATTTGGAACACTCACAGAGGTCCCAAGGGGTCCATAAACGCTCAAAATTAAACCATCTCAAATCGTCTCGAAAATGAAATCATTACATAGAGCTCGTTGTCATCTTTCCAACATTGGAAACAGTTCGTCAAACATATCTCGTACGCAAAAGTTATTGGAAGTCAAAGTTCAAGTCAACCAAGGTAAAAGTCAAAAGTTAAAGGGATAAAAAGGACACATGTTATGTTTGTACAATGACATGTGGCATGAATGTAGAGGTGATGTGGCCACACCCCAAGGTTCTACGTGGACTGGTCATACGACTGACTGGGAAACATAGGTGGTTCAATCACAGATTGACAAGTGGCATCCAAGTGGTCCAATGGTTTGTTGACATGTGGCAAGGTTAGACAATGAGAGGTTGCCATGTGGCAACTCCTCATTGGCCAGTAATGGTTTATGTTATGCAAAATTTTATGTAGTCTGGGGGAATCGACCCTATGACCTTCATGACCACTCAAATTATTCACATAACCCTTGTAATGTCCCCATTTTGAGACATTATAACTTTACAGAGTGCTATGCTTACCAGAGTAGCCACATAGGGGTGACAGAGAGTTCGAGAGATATTGAGGGGTTTTATTGGGCCCGAATTGCATCGTTCATCATCAGGATCCATTCCGCACAGCTTGGTTTTGGTTTCGTTGCATTCCGACGATTTCCGTAATTTTGAGTTATTATGGGTCATATCTTAATTAATTTCACTAAGGTCATAATGGGCATATTACTTGGAGAAACCTCTTAGTGTAATAGCTCATTGGAATCGGGAAGAAGAGAACTACAGGATAAGATGATGAGAAGTGACTTTTAATGTCCAGAGAAGGATGGATAAATCACTTTTTAGAGGTAAAATGATTAATTAATTAATTAATTAAGTGGTTTAATAAAAGAATAATAAAATAAAGTAAAAGTCACTTGGAGGGAAAAGGTCAACAACGAATTAGGGTTTCAGTAGTGAATTAGGGTTTAGAAAATCTATAAGAGAAGGGTCAATGACCTAATTGAGCATTATGCAGATTATGACTTGTCATTGAGGAGAGAGGTGCATCTCAGGAGAGATAGTTCAATGGATTCCAGGAGGAAGACACCAGTTGGATGATTTTGGTGTTGAGAGACACACCCTAGTCACCAGGAAGATCACACAGGTCTTCCATCATTCTTCAGCAAAAATTACGCAGGGTCCAGCAGTAAGGGTGCACTTATCTAGGGTGAGAGCACAACTCTTGAGGAGGTTCATGGAATTGACTTGTCCCATCCAAGGAGAGTTCATAGATTCCGCTCCGACCTAGTTGAGAGGAAGGCAAGGCACATATTTTTCCTGGTTCCTCATCAGATTCCAATGGAGGAATCATCTGGGGTGCATTTTCCATACTTGGAAGTGCGACACTTTTGGCGGAGACATTCAAGGTTCCCGAGCGAGCATCAGATCAGATTCAAGGAAACCCTTCCAACCCATTTCCTAGTAGACCAAGGAGATCATTTTGAGATGCATCTCGGCCTATTCTGACGGTGGAATCACCAGGACACATTTTTCTTGTGAGAGAGGGGCACATTCCCCCAAGGGGATCCATCCGGGGTCCAAACCCACTAGCAGAGGGGCCGGTCAGTTACCAGTCCCGAGAGCTAGAGCAGGGTGCACCATTTGGGACAGTTTCTAGGCCATTTCGAGAAGTATAGCCACCAGGGCCAACTTTCCAGACTTCCATCAGTTACCGTACGAGCTTCCATAGTTCCAGCTCATCCATTGATCCCACATTGCTCATCTATTATTGGGTATTATCATTTAGTTTTCTTATTGTATTTTGGCTAAGATCCTTTTGTCTTTTGATCTAGCCGAGTGATTCATTTTATTTAGCTGCATTCGGCCTTTGTACTCCACAGAGATATCATAATATAAAATTTGCAGCCTTTGTCACATTTGTTATTTGTATGATCATTTATATGATGTAAACGATTAATCCTACACACGCATTAGCAGTGTTTCCTAGACTAGCCAAGTCAGGAATATTACAGTGGTATCAGAGCTAGTTTTCCTTCCAGCCTAAGGGGAAAATTAGATAGGGATGTAGATACATCATTACCAACGAGTGGATTGACAGGAGCACAGATGGAGCCTACACCCATTGGATGAAGGGAGCGTTGCTACAGTTGAAAAGTGCCTTGGAAGCCAAGTCACAGATGTAGGGGTAAAGGGAAGGTGCACATTGTTGAGGTGCACTATGACAACGAGGATGAGGAGATGCATGCGAATGAAACCATAGATGCCTATTTGGAGCTATCCAATAATCCTAGTGACTCTTGAGCATCTGAGGGACAGTTATATGGATAGGATGATAGCGCATATCCTTCATCTTCCCCATCAGGTAATGTTGAGGATTCAACACTTCAGCATAGTGGTGACACTTGTGAGGATTCATATGTGTTGGCACTTAGACATGATGAGATTAGGAGGTTGGATGACCTACCGGTGGGTGTAGACATGGCTTCCAGGAAGTCATGTATGGAGAATGATGAGCTTCCTATGATGAGTGTGCCACATTTTTCATCTTCTCAATCACCTATGTTAGCCATGACACATGAGGATATTAGTGGCATTCCTGATATGGTAGAGGTGCCTTGTGTGGGGATTGTACACAAGGAACATATGGATCTGCAGGCCCATGAGGAGAGGTGTGGCTTGGAGATAGTTGACCTTACACATACCTATCAGTATGAGGAGAGTGAATCACCACTCTTGAAGATTCCATTGATGGACCAGGTTGTGGAGACTGACAGCTTATTGGGACACTTACGCCCAGGAAGGATCTACAATGATGAGGATGCACTCCTTATTGGTCGGGATGACCATAGCACGTGTCTGGACACATATGTATGGGATCCAGGTGCAGATGATATTAGTAGGGTGAGTGCACAGGAGGATACAACTACCCATACAGGATATGGTGTGATTCATATAGGGGTTGTAGTTGGTGAGCGCGTGTAGTGGCATATAGGAGGACTTAGTAGCACATGGGACAATGGGTAGTTCAATGCCTTATATTTTGAGGAGTGTGTTGTTGGGGATTCCATTGTTGATTCTAGCAATGAGAGGCATGAGGTAGCACCTCAATAGGATTGTGACCAGGAGTCACGACACTTGGCAGGACAGTTGAGAGTCAGTGAAGACATGACCATGGCAGCCACTAGATGCATTGATGATACACATGCATTGGTGGCAGTTTATTGTTGGAGGGCCTTGATGGCACATGATAGTTCAGATGGGGGACTTGTCATTGATGAATTCCATACACTCAAGGAGAGAGTGATTGTGATGAGGGCTGACTACCAGCAATTGTTGAGGGATAGGGATTACCTATTGGAGTTTGGCGAGATGTATCACAGGGAACTGAGGGAGAAGGAGGTTGAGGTGGACCGACTCACTCATGAGTTGGTGAGCACACAGAGATTCTAGGAAGGCACACAGACAACCCTTCAAGAATTAGAGTCCATATCAAATAATATCCTTAAGGAAATTAGACAGAGATCCACTACATCTATTTCAACAGAGAGTCATATATATTCCTCAGCCACATTGCGAGATGATGTTGGTGGTTTAGTAGTGGAGCACCAGTTGAGGGAGGAGCATGAGGAGTACCTAGGATCACTAATGAGTATGGAGAGATATGATCCAGATATACATGAGGATGTCCATAGGTCACAGGGACCACCCTTCACGAGGGGTGTTGAGACAGTTGAGCACACACGTACACATGGGGATTCCAGAACCAAGGACAGTTATGAGGACACTTCCATTTGTGTTCCAAGATTGGTTGACCTTCATGTAGAGGATGACCCCATAGTACACCCGAGATCCATGATGTTGCAAGTGTATATAGAATATCACATGAGTATGCAGGGGCACACAGTGATGAGTGGTAGTTCACAGAGACATACAAAGTTGTACAATGGGATTCAGGGGGATGCACTGGATTGCAAGGAGGAGATGTACTTAGTAGAGCATAGAGATTCCTCTCCCTTGCAGTAGTATACAGATCTGGGAGATCACCTTCACCGTAGTAGCAGTGGAATGAGTGATGATGGATGGAGAATGATTGACCCGCAGTTGGTGGAGATACCTACCGTTGTACTCGATGGTTGGTGTTCAATTATGAGTACAGGCGATTATTTACCATGGGTGTCGATGGACGATCTTTGAGTTAAGTCCTTTGGATTGACCAAAGAATATGATACTTTCCAGTCCTACAGTTGGTTGCAGATATTTATGATAGCGCTTCTCGATACTTTCATCATTGACATCAACATAGGGGGAGCTAGACAATGGCATGGGACATGGAGATTCGGTAGGCCAAGACTACTTGACATGAGTGTCTTGATTTCATTCATCAGGATAGGGGTGGATCATCAGGGGTAGACAGTTGAGGCCATGGGCGTGATAGGGAGTATCCTAGTCCATGGGACAAAGGATATCTCAGAGGTTGCTACATATTCAGACTCTCATTGGGATGAGGGTGGAGTGCTTTTGACAGTTACCAGTAGGGCACACCAACAGTTAGTGGGGATTGGAATTGATGAACTTCCAAATTTGACATGGGATCCGAGAGTCTATTTGGTCAATAGTTTGTTTCATCTTATGAGGATCCAGGAGTGGAGGGTCCAGTATGGATACTTTGAGCAGACAGTCATGATCAGAGTATAGCAACATCGACATGATGGTCCCTGTCAGAGACTAGCATGGGACCCTGGGATTATAGGACCAGACATTTCATTGACTGATGGAGAAGAGTGGACGTTTGCAGGGGGGAGTCACTTTGATTTTCCATTGAGTTTCTGTATTGGGGAGAGAACATCACTGACTGGTGATTCTTTGAGGTATTGTAGTACCTCACTATGGAAGCAACATGTTTAGTCGGTGGGGGTTGTGTTGAGTTTGGTATGGTTTGGTAGGATAGACCCATTTTGGGTTGAGGCCATGTGTTATTTGTAGGAGACTCATGGTGTTGATATGTTACAAAAATATACTCCACAAGGCATTGTAGTTGACATTCTGATATGGGATCCATGGATTCGAGTGCTTGGTAGTTCAGCGTTTGATGGAGTTGAGTTTTGAGTAGAGTGGTTACTCAGGGAGTTGATTGAGATTCCTCGACCATTGATCATTCTACTCATCAGGAGCATGTGGGTGTCATGCGTGGTGAGCACTTGGAGAGACCACATCTTTAGGGGAGTCTACTTTGTGTCACACAGGTGGATATGGGACCTCGATATCATATGTAGTTGGATTCAATTATTTCTTGAGGACAAGCAATATTCTGGTAGGGAGGACTGTAATGTCCCCATTTTGGGACATTATAAATTTACAGAGTGCTATGCCTACCAGAGTAGCTAGATAGGGGTGAAAGAGAGTTCAAGAGATTTGAGGGGTTTTATTGGGGCTGACTTTCATAGTTCATCATCAGGATCCATTCTGCACAACTTGGTTTTTGTTTCGTTGCATTCTGACGATTTCCATAATTTTGAGTTATTATGGGTCATATCTTAATTAATTTCACTAAGGTCATAATGGGCATATTACTTGGAGAAACCTCTTAGTGTAATAGCTCATTGGAATCGGGAAGAAGAGCACTACAGGATAAGATGATGAGAAGTGACTTTTAGTGGCCAGAGAAGGATGGATAAATCACTTTTTAGAGGTAAAATGATTAATTAATTAAGTGATTTAATCAAGGAATAATAAAATAAAGTAAAAGTCACTTGGAGGGAAAAGGTCAACAATGAATTAGGGTTTTAGCAGTGAATTAGGGTTTAGAAAATCTATAAGAGAAGGGTTAGTGACCTAATTGATCATTATGTAGATTATGACTTGTCATTGAGGAGAGAGGCACATCTCAGGAGAGATAGTTCAGTGGATTCCAGGAGGAAGACACCAGTTGGTTGATTTCGGTGTTGAGAGACACACCCTAGTCACTAGGAAGATCACATAGGTCTTCCATCATTCTTCAAAAACAGTTACGTAGGGTCCAGCAGGAAGGCCGCACTTATCCAGGGTGAGGGCGCAACTCCTAAGGAGGTTTAGGGAATCGACTTGTCCCATCTAGGGAGAGTTCAGAGATTCCCCTCCGACCCAGTTGAGAGGAAGGAAAGGCACATATTTTTCCTGGTTCCTCATCAGATTCCAATGGAGGAATCATCCGGGGTGCATTTTCCATACTTGTAAGTGCGACACTTTTGGCGGACACATTCGGGGTTCCCAAGCGAGCATCAAATAAGATTCAGGGAAACCTTTCCGATCCATTTCTCAATATACCAAGGCGATCATTTTGAGATACATCTTGGTCGATTCTGACGGTGGAATCACTAGGACACATTTTTCCAGTGAGAGAGGGGTGCATTCCCCCAAGGGGATCCATCCGGGATCCAAAACCACCAACAGAGGGGCTGGTCAGTTACTAGGCCTGAGAGCTAGAGCAAGTCACACCATTTGGGATAGTTTCCAGGCCATTTCGAGAGGTATAGCCACTAGGGCCAACTTTCCAGACTTCCAGCAGTTACTGTATGAGCTGCCATAGTTCCAGCTCATCCATTGATCCCGTAGTGCTCATCTATTATCAGGTATTATCATTTAGTTTGCTTATTTCATTCTGGCTAAGATCCTTTTGTCTTTTGATCTAGTTGAGTGATTCATTTTATTTAGCCACATTCGGCCTTTGTACTCCGCAGAGATATCATAATATAAACTTTGTAGCCCTTTGTCGCATTTTTTATTTGTATGATCATTTATATGATGTAAACGATTAATCCAACACACACGTTAGCAGTGTTTCCTAGACTAGCCAAGTCAGGAACATTACAACCCACCACACCACCACACCACTCAATGTTCCTTGTTATCCATATGGAAAACAATGTATATATTTTAATATAAGGTTTTATATCGGTGGCCAAAGAGCCGAGGGTCTAATCCCTCGATCCTTGGTCTATGCACATACCATGCAACCACTATATATCATGGTGGAGGGCTTAACACATATGTCCCAGTGAAGTTTATGTAACCATATGTTATGGTTATAACATATAATATATGTTCCCAAAAATCATGTTGGTAAGTTATATATAACACATAGTTATATGTTATAATTAAAACATAACCAATGGGATATGCGTGGAAAGGAATAGAACCGAGAACCTCTGCTAATTTAGCAGATGGTTCTAACCAATATGCCACAACCCAGATATAGTGGAGATTCCCACTAAAATTAGTAACAAGTTTCCCACTAAATCAGACAGGAAGTTGGTCGACTTGGCCTATATATTGGGCACATATCCCAATGTTTGCACACATCCATATGCATAGATTTATAGGTGCATGGATCCTGAGATAGGGAACGAATCCCAACATGGTATGCATTGTACAAAAGTATGTGCAAGTACAAGCCAAGTTTGGTGTTGCATAGTAAAGCATGCCAAATGGTACCTTGACGGAATTTCAAGTGTTTTATATCAATTCTACATGATTTTTCACAAGAATCATGAATATGAGGTATGTTTGGTGATTTGAGGTCATTTTTAAAACTTCTTTCTCAAATTGTTATTAATGGGAATTTAATGCATTGTTTTGTGTGCCAAAGAGTGTGAAATTGAGCTAGTTTGGAAATTGGTCAATTTTATAGTCAAAAGTTTCAAAATTTCGCAAGGATTTCATTAGTGAAATTATTTTCTTGTTTTGAGTAATTTAATTTAAGAGCATCCATTAAATTGGCATATGTGAGTAACTTAAAGATGAAGCAAAAATATGTAATTTGAGTTTTTTTATTTTCCGTTGTGTCATCTCATTATCATTAAGCAAGCTAATCTTCAATTTATGAGTTTTTGGATAAAAAGCACATCATTAGAATTATGTAAACCACCCCAATGTGATCAATAAATTATTCTGGATCAAGTAAGATATTGCATGTATATATGTAAAGAAATAAGTGGTGTCTAAGGATTTTCAGATCAGTTAATGTTATCCCTAATGAACAACCTTATGGTCTTTAGCCAAAGAGGGATATTCAACATCACATTGATCTAATCCTAGGATCATCTTTACGTAATCAGGAATCTTATAGGATGATTCCTACACAACATGCAGAGCTCAATTGACAAGTGACAAAAGTTATAAAGAAAGGTTTGGTAAGAGAAAGAATGAGTCCATGTGTTGTACCAACATTGTTGACTCCCAAAAAGGATAATACATGGAGGATGTTCAAAAATAGCAGAGCAATCAATAAAATTACCATCAAATATTGGTTTCCTATACCGCGCTTGGTGACATGATGGATGCGCTAGTCGGAGCTAAATATTTTAGTCAGATTGATTTGCGAAGTGGATACCACCAGATATGGATTCATGAAGGAGGTGAATGGGAAAATGCCTTCAAGTTGTCCAATGCACCCAATACTTTCATGCGGTTGATGAATAATGTGCTTCGAGATTATATTGGTAAGTTTTTTGTCATTTATTTTGATGACATCCTAGTTTCAATAAAAAAAAAAAAGACCACTTGCAACATTTAAAAATTATATTGGAAGCATTGAGAAAACATCAACTTTATGCAAACCTGAAGAAATGTGGGTTCCTGCAAGAAATTTTGGTATTTATGGGTTTTGTCACCTCGACAGAAGGATTCAAGATGGATTCAAAGAAGGTAAGAGCAATTTTAGAGTGGCTTAGTGGTAGGAGCATAACAGAGGTAAGAAGTTTTTGTTAGGGTCCTAACCCGCACATAGGTAGAACAATATATTCGGATGTAATAAAGGTCAATATTAATAAGGCCTTTCAATAAAATAGATTAAGATGGATGTAAGAAGACCTAATAGAAGCTTTCGCTTCTAGAAGGATCTTCCTCTAGATGCTTCTTTTTAGTATAAATAGGAGTTGAGGGTATGAGAACCCTAACTTGGATATTATTGTAATAGATATATTCTCAATTGGAGGTTGCCCCCTTGAAGAGGCCCATGAACATTGCTTTCAGATTCAAAGTGCTATTTCTGTTATTATTCTAATATCATTTCAGTGCTATTGTGGTGAATGTTCTAGTTATATTGTTGTTATTCTTCCATTTCTAGCATTTTATTTATGTTCTGCATACATTTTATATTTGGTATATTACAAGTGGTATCAGAGCACTTTCCTCGGCAGAAAGTGTGGGTTAATTTTTAATTTTTTAGGGTAGAGAGGTATTTCGGTGTCTTTAAGCCACAAAGATCTATCGTTATGCGCATAAACCCGCGGTTGAGGGATTCATACATGCAGGAAATACAAGTGGTACTTAAACGCACATCTGTTGGCCACCATTGTAACCCCTGTTGGTACCCCTTCGAGTGGTAGCGCATCAAACAAAACCTATGTAAAGATCGTCCTAGATTACCTGAAAGCCCTCTTTAGATAAACCGATCAGTCGCCTGACTGCTATAGTGTCACCGAGAACAACACTCGGGAAGATACTCTCTAGTACCTGGGTAGTCGGGTAGTACGGTTAAGGGTATGGTCTATTCTCCTTAGTTAGTGCCCTGAGATATTGGGCCGAGTACTACTGTTGGACCCCGCACGTATATCAGAGAGCTATAGCACAGGGAAAACCCCTGTCTATAGAACCCTTGAATACCTAACCCTTGGGGACAGAAACATAAACAAATTAAAACATACAAGATCTATTGTTGCATAACTATGTTCGGGTTGCCAAGTAAATACACATTTCTTTTTGGTTAAGAATTTGGGCATTTCCTCTCTACAGTATTCTTCAGACCGGAGTCTAACTCCGCAGGTGTAAAAAAAAAAAAAAAAAAGTCTGGAAAAATTTTCACCATTATTTGAGACCTATTCCATTGGATTCATCTCTTCTCCCTTATCACATTTATCCATACCATTTTTCTGGAAAAAAATAAATTGACCCCACCTACCCCTTTTCAGTTCCCCCATCCTCATGGCCCATACCCATAGCCAAGACTTGGAAGCTCGCTTCAACACCTTGCAATCTGGTCTCATCGAGACCCACCAAGAAGTGAAACAACTCAGTGCCAATGTTGCCGCCATCAATACAACCATGCAGTCCTCAAGGGAGGAAATCAAACAAGACCTCACCACCCATCTTGAATCAGTCTTTTCAACACTCTGCACCAAATTTCATATCCCTATAGATAACCCTTCCTCTTCCTCACCTCCACATACTGACGGTGACCATTCCCCTCATTCCCATAACTTTCAGAAACATCACTTTCAACGTGACCTACGCCTTCTGCAGGTGGATGTGACCAAATTTGATGGCTCGGACCCCACTGTTTGGGTAACCCAAATGGAACATTATTTCTCTTTATACGGCATTACAGATGACTTGGCCAATCTTCAGTATGGTGTTCTCCATCTAGATCAAGAACATTGGCAATGGTGACAATGGAGAAAAACTTCTCGTCAAGGGTATATTGCTTGGACACACTTTGTGGCAGAGCTTTATGAACACTTTGACACTGACACCAACCATTTGGATCGTTTGAAAAAGTTGAAGCAATTAGGAACAGTGGAAGACTTTATAGCTACCTTTGAGCGCCTAGATTTTCAAACAGAGGGCATGTCTGATGCCTTTTTCCGAGAGTGTTTTATCTGCGGCCTCAAGGATGAGATTCGGGCCCATGTCCTCATGGCTCGGCCTTAGAGTTGGGTGGAGGCTACTAAAAGAGCTAAAGAAGCACAACAGGTTGTATCTTCTCAAAACCGAAAACCCTCCTTTATCCCTCACCCTAAACTAGTAAATCCCACTACTCCCTCTGCTCCACTAAAGATCCAAAAATTGACTAGGGTTGAAATGGATGAACGCCAACTCAAAGGCCTTTGTTGTAACTGTGATGAAAAATATTTCCCGGGACACAAGTGTAAAGAACAAAATCTTTTTATGGCCATCTCCGAGGATATTTTAGAAGAGGATGTAGAAACTCCCCTTGTGTCTGAGTCACCTAAATCCACTGACATAAACCCTCCCTTAGACCCTCGCAAAGTAGAACCAGTCATTTCCCTCAATGCTCTCACTGGCTTCTCCGCTCCCCAAACCCTCAAGCTAATCGGTTACATCAAGCATCGGAAGGTCATCATTCTGGTTGATAGTGGCAGTACCCATAATTTTATTCATTGCTGCATTGCCTAAGAAACTCATTGCTACATCCATGCTATCAATAATTTCCAACTCATGATTACCAATGGTGGCTCCATGAAATGTGGAGGGAGTTGTGAAAATGTGCGTCTCCAAATTGGTGACTACCACCTGAAATCCCATATGTTTGCTAT
>ML796587.1:106222-162731 GCA_009831015.1 Picea engelmannii
ATGAGTTTTTGGTCATGCCCTTTGGCTTGTGTAATGCCCCCTCCACCTTCCAAAGCCTCATGAATCATGTCTTTCGTCCTTTTCTCCGCCATTTTGTCATAGTTTTCTTTGATGATATCCTCATCTATAGAAAAACCTGGACATACCATCTTTCTCATGTGGATCGAGTTCTCCATCTACTCTCTCAGTACCAACTTTTCCTAAAACATTCTAAATGTGCTTTTGGTGCCTTAGAAGTAGAATACTTGGGTCATCTGGTTGGAAAGGATGGCGCCAGGGTGGATCCTAAAAAGATTGAAGCTATGCAAGACTGGCCTCACCCAAAGACTCTTAAGAGCTTGCGTGGATTTCTGGGCTTAACAGGGTATTATCGCAAGTTCGTTAAGAATTATGGGAAGATTGCAACACCTCTCACTGCTCTCCTAAAAAAGAACGCTTTCACTTGGACTCTAGCCACTGCTCAAGCTTTTCAAACCTTGAAGATGGCCATGTGCACCACTCCAGTCCTCGCCCTTCCCGATTTCACAAAGATCTTTGTGTTGGAATGTGATGCCTCAGGGAAAGGAATTGGTGTTGTCCTTATGCAAGAGGGTCGACCTTTGGCCTTTACCAGCAAGCAACTATCTGAAAGAAATCTGGGCAAATCCATATATGAAAAGGAAATGTTGGCTATTCTACATGTCGTTGATCTATGGCGCCCTTATCTATTGGGGCAACGTTTTCAAATTAAGACAGACCATCAAAGCCTCAAGTATTTTCTGGAACAACACATTTCCTCCCCAAAGCAACAAAAATGGGTGACTAAGCTCTTTGGATATGACTATGAGATCATTTACAAGAAAGGCAAAGACAATGTGGTTGCAGATGCACTTTCTCGCAAATATGAAGATGAAGGATCCCTTTTTTCTCTTTCATTCATTGTACCATATTGGCTCCAAGCTGTTCGCCAGGAATGGCTAAAAGATCCCAAAAGTTCGCAATTGATCCAACAATTGCGGTCCATTGCTCCAGCTTCCCCAGGGTACTCTTGGCTCCATGATGAACTTCGATACAAAGGCCCTGTGTATTTAAGTAAACAATCAAAGCTTAAATCCATGGTACTTGCATGAGCTTCATGCTACACCCACAACAGGGTACTCCGGGTTCACCAAAACCTATGACAGGGTCAAACGTTCATTTTTCTGGGATGGTATGAAACATGACATTCGTAATTTTTTCACTGAATGTGATGAGTGTCAATGCAACAGGGGAGAAATAGTCAAATCTCTTGGCACACTACAATCACTCCCGATTCCCCCTGCTATTTGGAAGGATATCTCTATGGATTTTATTACCGGCTTACCCAAATCGGGAAATAAATCAGTCATCATGGTGGTTGTTGATCGCCTTTCCAAGTATGCTCATTTCTATGCCCTTTGTTGGGACTGAGATATGATCATCTTCATGACGTTATTATACACTTTTTTCCATATGTACATATGCATTTTTATCTTTCAAAGGAGCTTTTTGGAGAATTTTATGATAAAATGATATAATCGGCATGAGGTACGCATAATTCGTGTTTTGTGATTCAATCAAGCTTAATTTATCATATTTTATGGTTTCCAAGAGTTAATTCATGTTTTTCTTCTATTATAGGGCAAAACACATCATGTTTCTTGGTCCGACACTTGATCCAACACTCGTTCCAATACTTGATCCGGCACTCGTTCCGACACCTAGTATTGCACAAAAACACAAGGCGAGTTGGAGGTTATGGTATTGGCGGCCAATGGTGGACAAATCAACCACATGGGTTTTGTTTTTCATCACCCCCTCCAACTACTAAGCTCTAGAAAACTCATTTTTAGTTGTCCAAAGAAGGCGATTATTGGCTTACTCTATTTTGACAATTAGAGCATCATTTATTGTAATTTGTCGAATTTAGAGGTGGTTCGACCCTCCTGTGGTCGACCACTTGGTTTGTAAATTTTATAAATACCACTGCGGTGGTCAGATGATTGTTAAGTAGAAGAACCAAGTAGCATAAGCATTAGAATTGCCAGAAAAACGATTTTTCTCTGTTTGAGTTTTTACATTGCCAGAATTATGCCAAAACTGCGTTTTTGGATTTTTATGGTGAATTCGGCCTGCTAAGCTCGTGGTGTACTTTTAGAGAGTGACCACGAATTGCTGGGGGGACCACCAATAGTATGGTAACTCTCTTCATGTTGATTTATGCATTTCTTAATTTAATTGCTCTTTCTTTATTTGTTGTACATGCATATTTTTATTTAATTAATTAATTTTCTGTAGCTTAAATGATTTGCTTCTCTTTTACATGTTAGAATGATGAGATGTATTAACATGCATTAATCTCGTAGATTAGAAAATTCTTGCAAGTCCCTCTCTCACTATACTAACCCCGCATGTAGTTAGATGATAAATTGTGCTTTCTTTTATATTTTTACAGTCAAGCTTAGAACAAATTTTTAATTAGAACAGAGCATAGTTTTAATCTGAGTTTATTTTGACAAAGATTGATGGATGGATATATTTGCTTCCAGTTTTTGAATCATAGCTTTCTTACTTCGGTTTTAGATAGATTTGACTTGCTTAGTTATTGGTTAAATGTAATTGTCAATTCACTTTTTAATGTCATGGTTTATACATGAATATGCAGGGTATTTAACATTACTTTTATCATGGCTAAGTTTTCATTGGATTGTTTACTTCACACCTTTCATTTTGCCATTGAAATTAGTATTGAGCTTATACCATTAGAACTGTCCTTTGTTGTCAAGTGTCATTGAGATATCATCCATCACCACCGAAGTCATTCACACAACCACAAGCATTACATTTGAGTGTTTCATAGGTTAAAGTTAGTTTCTTGCTTTCATAAGTTAGAAAATATAGTTTCTTGTTTTCATAAGTTTAGTTGATAGTCTTTCTTGCTTTCAATAGAATAGATTTCCTTTCATGCATTGCATTGAGCATTTAAATTTCCTTTCACACAAGAGAAATAGTTTGCATTAGGAATTTAGCTCACTTGCCTTTTAGGCTAGGTAGTTGTTCAATGAGAAGTTTTTGCTTACTTGTCTTTTGCTTTATGCTTTTGCTTGCTTGTCTATTTTCTTTAATAGGTTAGTTAGGTGATTTTGCTTTCTTGTCTATTTGCTTTAATAGGTTAGTTATGTGTTTTTGCTTGCTTGTCTATTTGCTTTAATGGGTTAGATAGGTGCTTTTGCTTACTTGTTTATTTATTTTCTTTCATAGGGTAGTTTCTCATTGAATGTAGGTTGGCAAGTTAAAAGTAGTTTGCTTTCATCATTTGCTTAGTATGCTTAGTAGTTTGATTTTGCTTATTGTTTGCTTTACATAGAGTTTTCATTTACTTTCTTAGGAACTATCCATCGATCATTGGCCCAAAAGTACTTAGGTTACCTAGTTTCATTTTTCTTAGTAGGGTTTGTTCATTAGATAGGTTTGCTTGAGTAGATTATCCCTAGAGAGCTGCTTTCCTTAGTTAGTCTACACTCCTACCAAACTTCTACCTTTGGAATATATTTTCCTACAACTCTAAGTTTACTTACCCTGGGTTGACAATTTAATTGAGGGTAGTTTAGTGTCTTTTTTAGTACATATAAATCACCTAACACCCTTCAACAACTGTTTACAACACCCATGGTGGCTCAAATTTTCATGGATCAGGTCTTCAAGCTTCATGGCATGACGCATTCCATTGTTTTCTATCGCGACCCAACTTTCACAAGCAATTTTTGGCAAGAACTGTTCAAGATACAAGGCACCGAATTGCATCTCAACATAGCTTATCATCCCCAAACTGATGGACAAACGAAAGTTGTCAACAAGTGTTTGGAAACATATTTGAGGTGTTTTTCCTTGGAAAAGCAAAATTAATGGGCTCAATGGTTACCCCTAGCTAAATGGTGGTACAACACTTAATACCATATAGCTACATGCATGACTCCTTTTGAAGCGGTATATGGACAGAAGCCACCTTCAGTTCTCTCATACTTACCGGGTGCCTCAAAGGTCCAAGCAGTTGACCTAACACTTACAACTCGAGAGGCTATTCTCCGTGCCCTCAAAGAGAATTTGGTCATGGCACTTAATCGCATGAAGAAACAAGCAGATCAAGGTCATTCTGAATGTCAATTTGCAGAAGAGGATCAAGTGTTTCTTCGACTGCAACCTTCCAAGCAAACTTCTCTCAAGGCCGACCATTGTCAGAAGCTAGTGCCCAAATTTTATGGTCCTTATACCATTTTCAAGCGTGTGGGACAAGTAGCTTATCAGTTAGCTTTGCCCAACCATTCAAAGCTACATCCTGTTTTTCATGTTTCATGCTTAAAGAAGGTGATTGGAGCTAAGTGCCAAATTCAAACCAACCTTCCAGAGTTAGCTGAAGAAGGATCCATTTGGCTATAGCCAGAAGCAGTTTTGGACCAGCGTGAGCGTCGCCTACGTCAGAGAACCATCAAGGAAGTGCTAGTCTAGTGGAAAGATACAACTCCAATAGATTCCACTTGGGAACCAGCTACCATTCTGCAACAATTTCCTCATCTCAAACCTTGAGGACAAGGCTGTTTTTAAGGGGGAAGACATGTTAGGGTCCCAACCCGCACATAGTTAGAACAATATATTTGGATGTAATAAAGGTCAATATTAATAAGGCCTTTCAATAAAATAGAATAAGGCGAATGTAAGAAGACCTAATAGAAGCTTCCGCTTCTAGAAGGATCTTCCTCTAAATGCTTCTTTTTAGTATAAATAGGAGTCCAGGGTATGAGAACCCTAACTTTGATATTATTGTAATAGAGCTCTGCTCAACTGGTGGTTTCCCCTTCGAAGAGGCCCGTGAACATTACTTTCAGATTCAAAGTGTTATTTCTGTTATTATTCTCATATCATTTCAGTGCTATTGTGGTGAATGTTTTGGTTATATTGTTGTTATTCTGCCATTTCTAGCATTTTATTTCTGTTCTGCATGCATTTTATATCTGGTATATTACAGTTTTCACGAGATCACTACCTTTTATTGAAAATTTATTCAAAATTTTAGCAGTATTGTAGCACCCATAACAAATTGCACCAAAGGCAAGAAATTCATGTGGACCAATGAAGCTGAGGAAAGTTTAAAGTTTCTAAAGAAGAAGGTAGTTGAGGCACCCATATTAGCCTTTCCGTATTATTCATAAAGTGTTTGAGGTAGACTATGATGCATCACATGTAGGCATTGGAGTTGTACTTAGCCAAACAAGTAGACCAATTGCATTCTTTAGTGAAAAGTTGAATGAGGTAAGAAATAACTACTCCACATATGATGTAGAATTTTATGCAATTGTGCAAGCATTGCAACATTGGAGGCATTATTTAGTGTCAAAAGAGTTTGAGTTATTTACCAATCACATTGCATTAAAATATATAAACACCCAAAATAAATTGAACAATGGACATGAAAAATGGGTCTCTTTCTTACAAGGCTACACCTTTGTTCTAAAGCACAAATCAGGATGACATAATCAAGTTGTAGATGCATTGAGTCAACGCAATGATATTTTTATAGCCATGGAAAATCAAGTAAATCGATTTGTTGCATTAAAGGATCTTTATGCGTCTGATAATGATTTTCGACAGATTGTGGAACAATTGAAGAATACAGTCACTGGGAACATGGATCTTAATCAGGGTGCATATTTTATTCAAGATGGATACATGTTCAAAGGAAAACAAATATGCATTCCAATTTGTTCTATTATCC
This sequence comes from Picea engelmannii, assembly GCA_009831015.1. Lineage (NCBI taxonomy): Eukaryota > Viridiplantae > Streptophyta > Pinopsida > Pinales > Pinaceae > Picea > Picea engelmannii. The sequence continues at coordinate 111,990 of ML796587.1, forward strand.
CCAACTCCTAGGGATAACTAAGGAGATGATGTCTTGAGCCCCTCGGGTTGCATACATTGAGTACCGAGAGACAACCTGACCAACAATGTCCACTTGCACACACAGAGACCCACCTTGCCACCACAACTCCAGGTTCATCACGACAGTATCCACCACATCAGATGGATTCTAGAAGACATTAGGTCTTTCTCCATGAGGTAAAAGCCATGTATTATGGTGAGTGTCATTTCAATACTTGAGTCATTTGAGTTTGTTGGATTTATTATTGCTTTTTATTATGTAATGTTTGATTGGACATTATGCTCTTTGCCCTGTTTCACTTTGGTGGTTGACATTGTGCCCTAGTAAGTGGGTCACCCTTAGGGATAGGTTTGTTACTGGGAGGTCCTCTTGACGAGTCATCATGACATTTGCAACCATACTTGCAACTTTCCACAATTCATCCCCTCATATCCTTACCTTTTGGTATTTTTGGGTGTAATGACCTAAGAAGGGGTTGTCCCTCATTTCATGGGAAGAAGGGGTTGAAGGCCCAGAGGGGACATGGTTGGGAAAATATAAGAGCCTAATTATGAACCTTCAAGATGCTCGCCCAAAGAGGTATTTAGAGCAATGAAATGCTTCTCCTAAAAAATCAAATACCTGCAAAAACAAACACATATCATAAATGTCCCATTTGATTGATGGATTTACACAAACGTTACAAGATAGACTATACCCCCATGGCACTATGTGTACTTCTCCCTTAAAGTGACACTTTTGTACTGACCCCCAAGCTAATTGATTCATCCTAGGGAGTACCCAATGTTTGGAACTTAATTAATTAAATGGAAATAAATGGGCTTGGAAAAAGGATGCATTGAAAATGAAGGTGCAACACACCCTCTACAAAGGCACTCATAAATGAGACACTACAACCCTTGTATGTCATGAACCCCATGCCCAAAATTATTTCCCCCATCCATGACACTTCATCCACATGACTTATAAATAGGTTCCATCGGGAAACACCCCTAAAATTGAGGTACGATTCACCCAACAAGTCATTTTGTCGACCCTCCCATACCTAAACTTGGAAAATTGCATAGGGTATTTGGGAACTTATCTATTTCGATGAGGTGGTTTGGATGTACATGCTTAGATGGCTCTTTTATTGATTTTTTTCACTCATCATGATGCATTTGACTTGAGATCCTCGGAGGGTGTATTCATTTCTCTTTCCATGACCTAGTTGGTGGATAGTTTTGGAAGAGCAATCCTAACTTGGGTTTCCTTGGGGCTTGAAGCCCGCAGGTTGGATGGAAAGGGCCCACACTCTGGATGACTATGATATGCCTTTGGAGGCCTAGATGACACCTTGAAGGATATTTCCCAACACCTACATGCCAAACTACCTACTTGAAAGGGGGAAAACGTAACCTTTCGAGGGTTTGACGTCACCCAAGGGCTAGGTTGTGGTGGTGATGTATGTTTTGATGGAAATTTGGCACTTTTTGGATGAAGAGGCCCATGGATCATGGAATAAAAGATTTGGTTGAACACAATTGGCCTTTGGAGGCCAAACTCTCCCTTCTCCAACTCAACAACTTGACTAAAATTGCCAAACATTGCCCAAAAAAAGGGGTGACGTCATGTTTCTAGGGTTTCTCTTATGTGAAAAATATTAATTATCTAATATTACTTTTTTAAAGGGGAAAGGTAAGGGTTTTTGTCCCCTTATCTTGTGTTTTACCCTAATTTTTGCGGAAAAACATGTTTTAGAACATTTTTTATAAATAGAGATCATCTCTATTTCATTTTAATCATAACTCTCCCATTATGAGAAGACTCCTAGCTGAAATTTGTTCCCTATTTGGGAAATATCTCTCTCTTATGATCTTATTATGGTTTATTTTTTCTATTGGTGGATGATATGATGTGTTATCTCTAGTGGATCTATTCTCTTGCATTTGTGGTGGATTAATCTTGGTAAAAAGGGGGTTTATCTTGTTGATGCTTGGACTAAGTAAGGAATCTATCTTATTGTTGCTTCATTGCTTGGTTACAAGTTTGATTTGCTAAAATTATTGGGGAGTATAAGGGAATAAAACCCCACCATGTCCATCATTTTTGTCTTGGAATAATTTCTTGCATAAGGTTTTACTAGGAGGAGTAAAAGGGCTTACACCCTCCTAATACGACATAGTTAGCCTTGCTTGTCTTGGGGAGTAAAAGGGCTTACACCCCCAAGGAGATAGAATTTCTAGTTCATTATTTAATTGAATCCATAACCTAATAGATAAAGGAACTAATCTATTTTCATTGGAGAAATAAATCTTGCATTGGTAAACGTGAAAACTAGGAATTTTGAGATTGTGTAAATTGGAAGTTGTTCTAGTTGCTTGAGGCCTCCTAAAGCCCTCAAGGCATCTTTTTTCTTGAATAACTTCTTGTTTTTGTTATAACAATAAAGATACATCCAATAGGGCTTCAACAAAAGAAAACATTTTCTTAAATAAATTACAACTCAACCATCATAAGTTGCTAATATTCCACCCCTACAATCTACTAATACTAGTGCACTTTTTGGGTAGATTACTTGCAATTTTTGGTGGATGATTTTTCTGTTGTAAAAACTTGTTTGCTACTTCCATAACACTGAAAAAATATCTTTGCAAAACTTCTTTATAACAGCCTTACATTTATGCTAAAGTCTTTCTCTTTCAATCTTGAGTTGTACTAGTTATACCTAGCTTAGCTCTTGCATCATTATCTTGACTTTTAACATTTATTTAACAACTATTGTTCACATTTACTTGTTGAATTGTATCTTCATATATTTTTGTTAGCAAGGACAACAATATTTGCTTGCTTGTCCAATAAGATTATTGGTTTTTTATCTCGATTCTTCTTGTGTCTCGGGCAGGTACAACTATCATTGGCAAGTATCCTACACTGTGGCACATATTCCTTAATTCATGAGACTCTTTCAAACACTTCTTACCTTCCATAATTGACCTATAGGGGCCTCACTTCCTTTTCACTTATTTTCCCCTTAGGGTCACTCGAGATTCCCCCCTTCAGGTGATCACTTCACCTCTAAAGTGAAGGTAATACCTATATGAGGTGAGAGTGGGTAGGTGTTCTCTTAGTTGTCGCCATATTGTGGTTTGGGTCGGGCTTTTCCCAACCTACAACCTACACGATAACAGATTCAATGAGGGAAAATATTATCAGAGACCTTCACAGTAGTGTTTTGGGAGGACATTTTGGAAAGGATAAGACACTAGCCTTAATCAAAGATAAGTATTATTGGCCGAAGATGAAAAATGATATAGCCAGGTATGTGGCACAGTGTAGGATTTTCCAAATGGCTAAAGGACACTCACAAAACACAGGGTTTTATATGCCATTACTAGTGCCCACGGGCCCATGGAAAGATATGAGCATAGATTTTGTGTTGGGGCTCCCAAACACACATTGAGGTAATGATTATATTTTTGTGGTTATTGATAGGTTCTCTAAAATGGCTCATTTTATTGCTTGTAAGAGAACTAGTGATGCATCGAGGGTGGAAAAATTGTTTTTCTCATAAGTTGTTAAATTGCACAAGGTTCCAAAAACTATTACCTCTAATAGAGATACTCGGTTCTTGGGTCATTTTTAGAGGAATCTATGGAAGAAAATGGGGACTAAATTATAGTTCAGTAGTGCCTATCACCCCCAAACAGATGGGCAAACCAAGGTAGTAAATCGAAGTTTTTGAAACCTGTTACGAAGAATTATTGGGGAGAAGACCAAGCAGTGGGATTTAGGTTTACCTCAAGCAGAATTTGCCTGCAATAGTTCAATGAATATATCTACAGGTAAATCTCCATTTCAAGTTGTTTGTGGTATAAATCCTATGGATTTCCTAGATTTGGTGCAGCTACCACTTGGGGATAGGATCAATGATGATGGGGAAGCATTTGCAGAACACATTCAACAATTGCAGCAACATGTGAGACAAAAACTATAGGCCAGTAATGATTTTTTTTTATTTTTTATAAATGATGCTGACCAACAATACCAAGTATTCAATGAAGGTGATTTGGTGATGGTTTAATACGGAAGGAATGGTTTCCTAGAGGAACATACCACAAATTGAAGTATAAGAAAATTGGTCCTTGCAAGATTCTCAAGAAAATCAACGAAAATGCCTATAAGGTCGATTTACCAGCTAATCTTGATATATCCCCTATGTTTAACGTTTTTCAATTGTATATATTCCATGGGGATGATTTGGGTGATGACAATGAGGCAAAGGTGAATTGGCAACATGCCATTCTGAGCAAGAAAAAGGAAAATATTGCACATATTTTAGATAAGAAGACCATTCATAATCGACAAAGACAATACATTCGATATCTAGTCCAGTGGGAAGGTGTAGCACCAACAGAGAGTACATGGATTACAGAGGGGGAAATTATTGAACCTAGATATCGGTAAGTGGAAACAATTTGAAGATAGTAACTTACAGTAGCTGCGTTCTTTTCAACCAGAGAAGAATGATGCAGGGATTTTCCGAAGGTCATAAATTTTGACTCGGTTATCCATTTGGATTGAAATTTTATAGGGACTTACATCTTGAAGAGTTCACTGTCATGCCGATGTGATCCTTCTAATTGAACAACATTTGGGCACTTTTTCGGGGCCAAATTCCTTCATATAAGGCCTCAAATTAGGGTTTTAGTGTTTTTATGGGAATTTTTAAATTTTAAATTATCAGTTATCTCTTAGTTTATGAACTTAATCAGAAAATCGAGTCGACAAATATAGTTTCTCTAGTTAGCTCTTAGTTATTTCTTAGTTTTAGAGTCACGAAAGAATTTCCTAAAATTAGTTGTTTTTATAAAATTAGCTTTTTTTCGAAAATCTTAGATAGTAGTTATAAGGGGTTGAACTTCCATTGTAACGATTAGGATGGCGAAGGAAGAAAATAGAGTTATTTTCCATTATCATGTGTTTGCATGGTTTTTAGATCTTGTGAATGAATCCAAGTTCATTGGTTACATCAATATACAACTTCAGTGTATTATCCATAAACCTTTATTTAGATTCAAGTGGGAGAATGTTAACAATGAAGCAAAATGAAGCTTCGAGAAACTTGCTATAGCAGGAAAACTTCCCTATGGACTACACTAGGGTTCAACATGTAGGAATAACTAACCGTCTAAAGTCTCCTACTTTTTATAACTATCGCGACTATACCCCATATTCATGCATAAAATACAAAGTATAAGGATTCAATAACTCTACCTTAAAATCTATGTCCGGTGTCGATCCTTTTGCGTTCAGTTGTTCCTAGACTACAAGTCTCCTCCCAAGGCTGACCTACATTCACCAAAAGAAAAACAAGAAACTATGAACATGCATCTTATATACAAATTAGTGGGTTAGATGTCATAATAAAATGTAAATCAAACATAAATATTGAACACATCATATGGCAGGACAGAAAAAATACTTATTTCTATTAATCTCACAAAGTTACTTACAATGAGATCGACAATTGCTCCTCAAACCTAGGTCGGGATCCTCTTCACCAAGCTCCAACTATGATTCCATGTATATTTCTCCTCTTCAGCTCTCTCTAGGGAATGTATTAGGCTTGCAATGGAGGAAAAATGCAAGAATAGGGAATTCTGGCTCAAAACTCACAATGTGGTTGCATATTCTTGGGGCAAGGGGGGAAAGTGAAATGGGTAGAGTTTCATTGTTATTATGCTTATTTTTGGAATGAGACCCCAACACCTCCTTTTATATGACCAAAGGATGGTTATTTGGTTGGGCGATGGGCTATAGGCGGTGGATTAGTTGGGAAACTACCCAATAGCCCGTAATCTCAACGAATTCCCTTGCAAATTTTTAATTTTTGCAACTTTTGTGGGCATACACGAGTTGTAATGGTGTAGATAGCATATGTACGTGAGTAGTAGTGGTGCAACTAGCGTACATATGCGGGCAGTAGTGGTATAGGGCACGTACATCTTCAAAAATAGTATTTTTAAGAAGAGATTCTTAGTGACGGCTTGGAAAAAATAGCAAGTAAGATGGCTTGATACCAGGTATGCATGTATGGTGCAATTTAGGGTTATAAAAAAACCACTGGAAAAAATACCACACTCTCGTCTCCAAAAATTCTAGAGGTTGTTGCTAACTACCACGACTAGTGAAGTAAAAAAGGAGTAGAACTTTCTCAAACATAGATGCCCAAAAACTTCTCCACTACTGACCCAAGGGTTTCTAGATTGATTGTATTGTGATTTTTTTAATGTCTTCAAAGGCTCTAGATGCCCTAAATAAAAACTATAAAGATGTAATGATTTTTTTTCCATTGTGCATTAAAATAAAGCAAGAAAAATTTAATAGTATATATGTTTTCTACTCCTATATTTTGCCTCCTTTGTTTTCTCTGCACGTGCAATTTATTTTATCTTTGCTCCTTCATTGTTGGTAGCATTAAAATTGTTGTCCAGGAAGTAAAGGGAATTCCTATGGTTTGCACGATTTCAAAGTTGAGATTGAGTGGGGTGATTCCAGATCTGAATGGGTAAAATTACAGGTCATAGCAATCTCCATTGAATATTGTGCAGAGGTTTTGGGTGGTGAATACAACATAACCCAAACATAAATTACTTGAGAAGAAGACTTGAAGAGAAAGACAAAGGTAACCTGAACTAAGGTACTTGTAGTAATTTTACCTACGTCACCCAAGATCTACTGACAGAAAGTGACGAATTGAATAGACTAACACATTCAAGGTACATATCGAATATTTAGTTTTTACGTTGCTTTTATGCTATTGTACATAGTGTTGAGTGGCCTAGATGAAGCAATTGAACACTTCCAAGCATATTTAGTTTTTGTAGTGGCCTATATGAAGCAATTGAACACTTCCGAGCATATTTAGTTTTTAGAGTGACCTAGAGGAAGTAATTGAACACTTTCAACTTTTATGAGAGCCTCCATGCCAAGGAGAAGCTTCTATGAGAACCTCCATGCCAAGGAGTCCAACAGCACATGCATCAGGCATACATAGTGTATTTGGAGGACCATATGTCTCAAGACTTGTACATATGTCTCAAGGATATATGGAGCATTGTAAAGGTATACATAGTATATTTGAAAGAGGACCATATGTCTCAAGACATGTGCATATGCCTCAAGGATATGTGGAGCATGGAGCATGACAAAGCAATATGTGGAGCATGGTAAAAAAAAATTTCATGTTGAGTGCTTGACATACAAATAAAATACGGTTTGAAAATAATGTTTCAAAGATTGTGTCAACTATTGGCTTCTTCTCAGGATGACGTCAAATAAGACTCATAAGATTTCATTGGTCAAAATAAAGTTCATATATATCTAATTTTGGAGAGACTATTTGAAAATTGTGTTTCAAGTATTGTGCAAACTATTGGCTTCTTCTCGGGATGAGGTCAAAGAAGACTCATAAGATTTCATTGGTCGAGATAAAGTTTATATATGTCTAACTTTGGGTAACCTTGCAGAAATGGGTAATATATATTTAAATCTTTGTACAACTTTGGGGAACTTTGCAGAAATGACTAATATATATTTAAATCTGCGTACAAGGAGATGGAAAAAATGGAAAGTTGTTTACTATAGTCTTGGTTAACCTAAAAGGGAGGGACTAATCAAGAAAACTTTATTATAACATTTTAGTTGAATGGTGACAATGGAGATTCAAAGTTGAAATGTTTGCAACAATGTAAGTGCAATTATGTGGGTCATCTTTAGCTTGATTGTAATTTCAAGACAATCATAAAGTCAATCATTAATTTTGTGGTTGACCCCTCTATGAATCCAATCTACAATCAAGTTAAGCTCAAGTTGCAGTGTGTGCAACCCTAGAAAACTGAACAATTGATTAAATTGTTTGTTTTAGTTATGACTTTTTACTATTGAATAGTAAACACTTTGTAGATGTTTTATGTTTGGACATTTCTAATTTTCAAATTTACTTATGATTAAATTAAATATAGAGAATAGAATCATAATTTTTTTTATAAAGATAATGTTAATTGATTTGTAAGTGTTTTTATAAATTAAATATAGAGAATAGAATCATTTAGATTTTTTATAAGGATAATGTTAATTGATATGTAAGTGTTTTTAAACCATTTTTTTATAAACACTTTGTAGATGTTTTATGTTTGGATATTTCTAATTTTCAAATTTACTTTTATTTTAAAGATTATGGTTAAATTAAATATAGAGAATAGAATCAATAAGATTTTTTCTAAGGATAATGTTAATTGATATGTAAGTGTTTTTATAAATTAAATATAGAGAATAGAATCATTAAGATTTTTTTATAAAGATAACGTTAATTGATATATAAGTGTTTTTAAACCATTATTTTATAAACATTTTGTAGATGTTTTATGTTTGGACATTTCTAAATTTCAAATTTTATTTTATTTTAAATATTATAGTTAAATTAAATATAGAGAATATAATCATTAAATTTTTTTGTAAGGATAAAATTAATTGATATGTAAGTGTTTTTATAAATTAAATATAGAGAAAGAATCATTAAGATTTTTTTTTATAAGGATAATATTAATTGATATGTAAATGTTTTTATAAATTAAATATAGAGAATAGAATCATTACAACTTTTTTATAAGAATAATGTTAATTGATATATGTGTTTTTAAACTATTTTTTATTTTTTATAAGGTTAATTATTCAACAAAATTTTGCACTCCAAACCATTAAAAATTATAAAAAAAAAACTAAAATATAATGTTAAAAAACATTGAAAGTTTCGTGAATCCTATAATATACTACACTAACATTTATAGTTAATTTTTTTTTTAAATGAAGAAGAATTTAAATATACTTAATTTCCAAAAAGAAAAAAAATAAAAAAGAAAAATTTCAAAAAGACTTTTATAACATGATTTTTAAGATTATAAATAAAATGTGAATATTTTTTATTTCTTCCTTTAAATACACAATATATAATGAAGATACATATTTACGCCGAAAGGCGTATACCTATTGACAATGGGCACAATTAATCACCTTTTAATCTAAAATTTTAATCTGATGGCTAACAATTGAAGATGCTGGCATATTCTTAGTCATCCTCCCAAATCAATGAATGTGATTTACTCTTCATAACTTCCTTGTATTTTTGAATGCATCAGTTAACCTGTTTACTTTTTAACATTTACCTAATCATATTAAGAAATTATTGTAGCACTATATGATTGCCATGTTTAAATGATTAACCTTTGGGATTACCACGTTTGGATTTGCTCAGTTGTAGGCGCGTTTCATTTTTTGAGCATTTCATTTCTGAATTTCCTCAACTATCCACGTGTTTCATTTTCATTTTCTGGCTATGGGCACGTTTCATTTTCCAGTTGTCCGCGCATTTCATATTGGATTGTCAAATTCCAGTTGTCCACGCATTTCATCATTCCAGTTGCGGGAGAAAGCTTTGGCATCGCCTTTTGGCGTTCATCAGCCACGATTTTGAGTGGTTGTGCTAGTTTTATCTCTTATATAGAGGAATGTTTCTTTTATTAGCATTGATGAATACAATCATTTTTCTTTAACCACAATGTGTTTATATAAAAATAAAATTTATATATTTTAAAGGATGTTTCTTCCCTTTGCAAGGTTATATGTTGATGGTTGTAGATTCATTTTTCAATGTTAATATTTTTATTTTTAATTTTTATAATCTTATATTTGTAATTTTAATGATTATAAAAAGACTACCTTAATAATTTGGTTATTATTAATAAAATGGTAAGAAATACAAGGTATGATATTTTACTTATTTATTTTAATTTTGATTCATTATAATGTAGATGCTAGTTTGTAATTTTCATGTTATGGTATTTTCGTTTTTTTTTACAGAAACTAAGAAATTTTATAGTAAAAAGGGTGCAGTCGAGACCGCGAAGGAGTTACAAAATCTTGAAAATTTGAACTAACTCGAGGCCTCAAATAGACAACTATTACAGTTTACTGATGGATTTTTCCAATACTCAAATGAAATCTTCACATAGAACAACCTTACTGAATACACTCAAAAAAAGACTCTGAGCATAAATGTGAAGAGACATTGCATCTAAATTAACTTGCTAGGGAAGAGCTTGTCTTTGTGCCTGTCTTGCAGGCCTGACTTCGTGTTACCATTGGTTGTGATGTTACATGTACTTTCTTCTTCTTTTCGACTACCATCCAAACTTAGTTTGCAGATGATGGACCATTTGTAATGTCTATGATACATGGATTTTCTTGATCCAAAGCTTCTTGTTTTTCTTAATCCAAAACCTCAACAACATCAACCTGATATGCCCAACTTGTCGATGGTTGAGGGGATTGTTGTATCCGAAGTCCCTTATATGAGTCTTGAAGGGTAAATGCCTCTTTTTTCGAATTTTCAGTGGAGTTCTGGAATGAGTCTTGAGATAACAGAGTGTCTTGGATAGGAGGATATAAATGAGGATGATTTTCAATGTCTTGTAGAGGCTCTTTGTGGGATTTTGAAATTACTTGGTGGTCGTCATTAGATCCAACCCACCAAGTGGATTTCCGGTGCTTTTTGATCTTTTTGGACCCTTTGGGACAATAGGAAGCAAGATGACTTGTTTCAAAACAAGATCTACATCGCAAGGAGACTCTCTCATAGTCAAGTTTATGAGGCCAAGAGTAATTTTTACCAGTAAGAATAGCTTCAGCTGGGAATCCTTTACTGAAGTCCATTTCCATGCAAATACGGGCATAAGTAGAAGTGTTATGCCTTATAGTTTCACGGCTTGCGAAGTGTGTTAGAAAAAACAGGACCGTGGAGCAATAAAATAAAACAAATGCGGAAACAAAACATAGAAGATACACAATACAATAGAGACACAGATTTACGTGGTTCACCCAGTGTGGGCTACGTCCACTAGAGAAATTGCCAGGTCCTTCCTTTATTATTATCCATCATATGAAGGGATACAACCTATAGCAAACCCATTGTAACTTCCTCTTCTTTATCTCACAGTCTCCTATCTCAGAATACAATATTCACCATCAACAATAGCCGCAATACATTTCCCTCATAAAAGAGGGTTGCCTTCTAGGGAAAAAACCCCTAACATAACCTCTATCGTTAGATATGCGACCTTATAATGAATGGTCCATATTTACAATGAAATTACAATATACATTTACAAGGAAATTTTTCCTTCGGGGGCTCGCTTGCCCCCAGACCCCCCAGCCGGGGGGATAGTCCCCACGAACCCCGCAGAGGGGGTACCCCCCCTCTGCACTCCCCCGCGTGGAAGAGTGTACATACTTCTGGGGTGTAAATACTTCATGGGGTATAAACACGACTGAAAGTAAAAGACCTCTGAATCAGGAAGATAATCAGGCTCCACAACCAACAAAGTGGAACTTTCCTAATGACGAGCCACTGGCTTCGAGAGAGGGCAAGCCCCAAATATTCAGGGGAAGATTAGGGAGTCTCACCCAAACTTGGGTTGAGGAGAGAATGTCAGTAGTTGGATTGAAATAAGGAGACCAGGGTTTCATGAACAAGCCTAAGTTTCCCCAAAACCACGAGGTTGAGTTGAAGATCAAATCACGATCTTCCTAAATGTCAAACTTGACTATGAAAAAACCTTTTGCACAAGGATGAATGAAAGCTTGTTGTTGCATGATAAGGATCGAGGTAGCAGAGATCTAGATGTTAAGATCAATTAACTTTGGCCAAAAACCATTGAAGTGATAGACCAGACTCAGGGATCTGTAATATTCCTCTTCTTCTTCAACATCTTGTCCCATGGGAATGAAAAGGGATGGGGCTTCTTGAACCAAAAAAGACGAAAATGAGGGAGCATAAACTCTCTGAACAACATCTCGAAAAGAAGCACCAGACTATAGAATAGACCTTGGCTTGAGCTCGGATATAAAAGGGATGGTCCCACAAACTGAGGCACTAATAGAAACGGAGGATTCCACCTCCATGGCCAACGTGCAGGTCATGAGTGGCTAGGGTTAAACCCTTGCTGTCATAGACAAAAGCCAGAGCGGCTCCATGGGAAAAAATTGTTATGGAATTTTCATTAATGAATAATAAAATTTATAAAAAAAAAAATTCTTAATTATTTATTGGTATTAGAATTATTAATGATTTTTAAGCTTTTTAGTTTATTAAAAAAATTGGATTTGACTTTACACATAACAACGATGTGAAACCAAGACTCTAACACTACATATTGGAGACACAAAGGCATACAAAAACGCAACACACAAAATATGTCAAATTTTAAACAATACAAGATGTTAATGAATAAATTCTAAAAAGATATACTATCATCGATTGATAAGCTCATTTTACAAGGAAAGTTTGAGGTAAACTAGTATTCTTACTCCATAAAATCTAGTTCTAGACAAAAATCTTTCCAGTTCTAGACAAAAAAAAACAATATCAAAAACTCTTTCACATTATCATACTATTGCCCCATTTATACACACCTGGGTTATGCGAAAGAAATCTTCAATCCACTTGGTGTGTCCTTGGGGGAAAGTTTCGAGTCAAGGTGTTTCACATGATCCTCAACTCCTTTGTCTAGGAAAACTCCTAGTGAAGCCAAGGGGGGTAGTCCCTAAAGAAAATAAACTAAGGCTCAAAACTAAATCTAATAACAATTAGTATTCTAGGAGTTTATTGCAACAAGAACAAGATAATCAAAAAACAATCTACACTAGCAACATATGATTCATTCACTTATCCCAAGATATATTCAATAGCCATAAAGCAAAAAGATACATACATCAATGATATAATTCATAGAAAATGCTTGTAAGATATAAATTCTTTGAAGTAAAAGACTTGAAAGTAAATATTATTATACCAGTGCTAATAGTCGTGTATGCAATGTTGTCACAAAAGGATATTGTCGTGTGAAAATGTCCATGAAATTTTTAGATTAAGGTTGGTTAGATTACTTTATTGCTTGTGTGAAATTGTATTGCAAGAAATCAAAACTAATCTAGGATGTGGCCTCTTGAGAGGTTATCTCTCAGCGTGGAAATTTGCGGAGAGCTTGGCGAAACCCAAATGGCTTCACCAACAAACTCAATAAAGGTGTTGGAGGTCCAACACAGAGGGGAACAATCCTGAGGTGTTATGTCTGACTTCACACACTCCATTTATGCGGTTTTCCAAACCAATAAATAGATTCTTTTGAGATTTTCCTAATTATACTACTCTACACTAACTAGCCCCGGTTCTGATGAGTTCCCTGGATCATGATAGGCTCGCAAGGGTTCAGAGCATACATCGGGGAGCTGAGGGGAAATGTTTATTTACCAAATTTGAAATTACATAAAAGAAAATGTTTTCTAATTACTAATTCCACACTGACCAACCTCCTTTCATCATAAAGTTTCATCAGATGAGCTGAGGGGATGAGTTTATTTGCAAGAAACTGAAATTGTGAAAAAGAAATCTATTCTATCAATTAAAATATTACTTTGCAAAAAAGGAAATCTAAGGTAAATATTGTTGTGCTTTGTGATGAATTTTAAAGTTACTTTGAGATTAGCTTTAGATGTGAAAAGTAAACTTAAGACAAAAATGCAAAAATGACACAATCACCAAAAACATCGTTCCCCCCAGGGGGGATGAAGGATGAACTTGAAGCCCCACCGATTTTATTAATGGAATTACAAAGATATTTTTTGGAGTGACTTGTGATCATTCATTTGGGGGATCACAAGTCTTTACAATGTTTACAATGGGTTTATTAATCAAAAGGGTGCTCCCGGGGGTCCCAAAATGTCCAAATCCGCCCAAAACGGACATATTTTCCCCTTAGTTGTTCGCTAAACCTGAAAAAAAATCAAACAAACAACAATGAAAAATTCCCCAAAACACTTTGGAAGAGTCTTGGAATTATGTTAGAAAAACCCAAAAAATTATAAGTAAATTGCTAAAGAAAAAGTGAAAAAATTGAACTAAGGAAAGCAAGTTAAGGAGCTTGTTTTCTTTAGGGTATTTGAATGTTGTTTCAAAACAGCAATGTAAAGGCACTTAATTTTCCAAATATGAAAGTTACAACTTTTAAAAGAAATCTACTTTTATCCTTTTAAAATTTTAAAGGAAAAAACTTGCTAAAAATAAACTTTCTTATGATAGATCTAGCTTAGAATAATGAAGTGAAATTGAAATCTAGATACAATTTCTTTTGCATGCTAACTTAGACAAATAAGAATTTGAAATATGATGTAGATCTAATTATTTGCATGCAAATTAGTAACCAAAATAGAATTTAGGAACTTTATGAGATAAGAGAGAAAGAGTGTTGGATGGAAATCAATCTTGGGCTACGGGGTCTCTTAGTGTGTTGTAGAGGGAAAATTCTCCGATTGGATTTGAAGGTGTTGGAAACTCAAGCTAGAGATTTCCACTCCTCTAAACTAGAGGTCCTGCAAACTTGTAGAATTCCTGCAAAATACTAGTTAAAAGTGGATGCATCCACTTCCTACAGATACAATATAGAAATCATGCAAATCAAGCTAGAATAACATGAGATCATAGACTAAACATGTGCTATGAATAATAATATATATTAATACGAACAAGTTCACTAATATCTTACTTCTCAAGGATACATTAACAATGAAATTTTGCAAAAATAAAATTTACCATAACCTCAACACTTCAAGATGGAACAATACAATCCACATTGGCACAAGACAACAAGAGTGACCTCCAAAGTCTTCAAATATTTATTCCACAATATTTTGAGAGCATATTACAACAACATAACTCAAGGTCTACCAATCTAACTTACAAAGGGAGAGCAAGCTCCTTTATATAGCTAGAGGGTTGGAGAGCTCAAGAGAGGAGGGGGCACCACTTGGAGAGGGAGGGCATACCACTTGTGAGGTGAAGTGAGACAATTGTAAACATATGGGATGCTACCTCTCAATCCATCCTAAGAGATGACAAGTGTAAACCAAGTGGGATAGGAGGAGGGTGCCACCTCTCAAGAGGTGGGTGCACCTCCTTAAGAGGGCGCCACCTACCCACAGGAGGGGCACACCTCACTTGGAGAGAAAATCATAACTCAAGTCAACTACCTCATGACGCATCCCCAAATCATCCATAAGTGACACAAAGTCTTAGTTAACTTAAGAAGGGGTGATTTAACTCAAAACATGTCTCTGACATGTTTCCCAAAAAATAACACTTGCTGATTTTTCTGATTTTATTTGTCCTTTATTGACTTTTTGTGAGAGAAATTAATTTTAAGTGATTAAAATCACTTAATTTCACTCACAAAGTTTATGATTAGGTTAAGTGGGTATTCTAATTCCAAAAACAAATACCCCCAAGGCATATAATGCCTCCTAGTACCACTTATTTAACTTAGAAAATATTTACAATTAAAATATCTCAATTTTACGAGAAAATTTATTTTTGCATAAAACATTAAAAAACCTAAGGGGGACTTAGCGCATTTCCATGAGAATATAGGAGGATGAATAGTATTGTAATATACATTATACACTAAGATTATGTTACCAAGCTAATGCCTAACCATGAGTGTATACTCCAACTTTGGAGGAATTGAGTGAAAAAACTTGAAAGTTATAAATTGTTCAAAAGAAAAATATAATTAACAACTAAAAAAAACACTCTAGAGTAATGCACTCATGTCTAAGTCAAAAAAGGCTAAGCCTTTTACAATTTCATCATATTATAATGCCCTGCAGAGGTGTGGAAATGCGGTAAAAAGGTAAAAAAAAGGGGGTCATAATGGTCGGCTAGACTTTTGAACTATGAATTTTGAGCAAATCCTTGCTCAATCTTTGGTGGCTCAACTACAAGTCCATCCTAGTGCAAATTGGTGGGTAACACATACCATAAAAGTAATTCAAACAACAAAGTACAACACAAATAGGAAATTAATATCACTGTACTATGCTTGGAAATTGGCTTTGTAAATGGCAAATAGTCCTCCAAAGTCAAATTTTGTCAATTTCTCAAGTGTAAACAATGCCCCTAAATCACTCAAAAATCCCCTCATACAAATGAATTCCAAGTCAAGATATCATTCAGAGTGACAATAATAAGATTTAAACATAATCCTCTACTCATCCAACAACATTGTAATTGATGGACACAACTTGTTCCTTTAGGCTCAATCTTGTTTGCTTTGTTATTTGTTTATCTGTGAGTGAAAATTTGATGCTTTTGTGGTGTCTTTATATGGCTTTGATATTTTTGGTTTTGATGTCTTTGATATCTTCAACTTTGATATCTTTCTATGTTTTGTTTTTATACAATTTTTTAAGTTTTGATGCTTTTCTGTGTCTTTATGTCTTTTGTTTGTACAAATTTGTCTTGATAATAGTTCACATGCACAATTATTCAATTTGGTTCTTGCCTTCTTTATGTCATAGTTGTATAAATTGTTAATTCCCTATGTTGTTTAGTGATGACCATCTTTATTGCATGAGAATTTAGCATGGATTTAGGTAGCCTCATGCTATCAATTTATTTCAGTGCAATAGTTCTATTTTTGTTGATAAAAAATAAGTTAGTGAAATCTTTGAATGCGATGCTTGTTTTTTTATTTTGTCTTTTAGGTAAATATTGCTATCGTAATTATACACGCAAGTGTCACTTGCGTGTTTTCCATTCAATTGCTTCAAATCTTATTGTTGAATATTTATTTCCCATGCCATTCTTGGTTAGTCCACTACTTGTGCCAAGTTAGCACTGGAATTATTTGCTTAGTTGTATTTATCTGACATAGATTAAAATATTAGGATACCAAACTATCTTATGGTTAATGAATATACTCCACCTGCTACTTTTAATGAACAATAAGGTTTGTATTTCACTAGATCAAACAATAAAGTGTCTTTCTCTATATTGAACAATAAGGCTTGTCTTCACCCAGATTGCTCTCTTTATGTAATTCATTTTTTATGGTGAAAGTATCAAGCTTCTATTGCATAGTTGCATGTATTTGATCTCTTGAGTCAATATAAGTTTCTCTCACGGGAATTCTCTCGCAAACCAATATCATAACACATGGATTCATATTCAAGGTTTAAAAATAGTTAACATGTAATTGAATTTATTACATGGTATTAAGGGGGTGACAAGGTTTTTAAAACTAAACTAGGGGTATACATATTGGGGGGTTCAACCAACCAACTTTATTTTTGTTTGTCAGGAAAAGGGTTGGGAGGAGAGTTAGCAATACCAGGATATTTCTCTTTATGAGTTTTTTTTATGGAAGTGAAACATCTCACAAATGAGCACAATGATATATCTCTAGTCCTTGTTCCTTATATAAATTATCAATGAACCCAATGAACTAGGAAATTTTCTGAACAAACAATGACAATGACCATAAATTTCATAATAGAGGGATTTACAATTGAAATGGTTTTGTGATTCCTAAAGAAAATGTTTGATACTTTATGACTGAAAGATAAAATAACATATAATAGACAACATTTTCTAAAGTGTATAAGTATATATAACTAGCATATTATGTATTTATTTTTTATTTTTTACTATAGATATTTGAAGTTTAAATTATTTATAGAAGCTTTTATCTCGTTGTTCATGAATCTCCCATGGTGACAATTGTTGGCATTATTGATTGTGTGTTGTCAATGATGGCAACATGAGTCAAACATGTATAGTAAACAAATAAAAAGGAAGATCACCTTGTTTCTTCTTTTTGAAGTACAGGTGCACACTGGTATTCAACGCATACCAATGCGCGATGCCAATATTTAACATATACACCACGTATCAGTATTACACACGCACCACCATTTTTTCTCCATGCAACCCCAAATTTTAGTGCGCACACACGTGCACCATTGTTTTGTGTGCATTTCCAAAACCGCACCCCGCAATGTCAAAATTTAGTGCGCACACTTGTGCATTCTTATTTTCTGTGCACCATGGTCACACTGTAATTCCAAATTCGGCCACTTACCTGTTGTTTTTCTTCATATGAGATATGATCGATATATTATTACAATTATGAGTGTTTCATATATATGGAACATATGGTGACCATCCATGAAAGGATGCATCCCTTGGATAATCAATAACTATTTATTATTATCATTTACTTATTATATATAGTATTTAATAATCAATAATTATATTATTAATTATTAATCTAAGATAATGTATTCTCGATGTTTTCCAAACATAAACACTCCCTCTCAACGAGGGAGACATTCTACACCATTCCAAGCTTGTCTTTGAAGTATACAAACTTCACCCTAGACTCATGAAACTTGTCTATCAGTCTTGGGAGATGTCTCTCTCCCACTTGAATCAAGGAGAAACTCCTTCTGCAACTCTCCCTCTGAGCCAATTAACTCTCTCTAAGATTAGCCTCACTCTGGGTCTACATGTAATATCATATAGCATCTTGAGTATTTGTTATTCCTTGTCAAACACCATGACTAGGAAAAATACCACACCGGGATATTTCACCACAAGTACACACTTGTGAGTGAATGTCAGCCTGATGCTAACTAACATGTGGAAATAAATTCAAGCACCTCGAGTCCATATTATTCCTTGTCATGATCAAGGAAGGACTACGTCTGGGCCCATTTACCACAAGTTCACCTTTATGATAAATGTATCCTATCTCCCTTGGTCTGCATCCCAATCTAGGAGAAGTTCTGCCCAATTCTGAAACATCAACACTCCCTCTTAGCTAGGGAGGTATCTTTCCATAGTAGTAAACAACTACTGTCCAAAGACACACAGTCTCTGCCAGTGGTACACAACCACCATAGTAGCAAAATTTTGTCACACATGGCACTCCCATGTGGACTTATAGAGGCTACTCCCTCTAGGAACACTTAGGGTCAACTCCCCATAGTGTGTGATGTCAAGGTCAACTCCCTTGACATGTCCTCATGTTCTTTCTACAAGAGACGTGTCCTCATGTGCTCTCCACAAGGGATGTTGGGATATAATCCCAAACACACTTATCCCTTCTTGGATAAGTGTCCTCACAGATCAACTCAACTCAATTCACAGAGGAGTATGACCTGGAAAAATTCTATCACACACGGCATCACATGTGGACTTCTAGAGGATACTCCCTCTAGAAACACTAGGGTCAACTCCCCATAGTGTGTGACGTCAAGGTCAACTCCTTTGACATGTCCTCATGTTCTCTCAACATGGGACGTTGGTCTATAATCCCAAACACACTTATCCCTTCTCGGATAAGTGTCATCACATATCAACTCAACTCAGTCACATAGGAGTATGATTTGGAGAATGTCTCAGTAAGCTACAAACATCAACACTCCCTCTCAACGAGGGAGGAATTATCTGGCATGCCAAGTCTGTCACGAAAGTACTTGAACTTCATCCTGGTTTGGTAAGAACATCAACAACATTCTCATATGTAGGAAGGTATTGCACCAGTAATTCCTTCCTTTGCACCATTTCTCAGATGTAATGGTACTTGATCTCAATTTGGTTTNAGTCTGTCACGAAAGTACTTGAACTTCATCCTGGTTTGGTAAGAACATCAACAACATTCTCATATGTAGGAAGGTATTGCACCAGTAATTCCTTCCTTTGCACCATTTCTCAGATGTAATGGTACTTGATCTCAATTTGGTTTTATTTTTCATGAAACACTGGATTCTCTGAGATATTCACACAACTTTGGTTACCATAATGAATAATGGTGGAATCCATCACATGTTCAGGTAAATATGCAAGGATATTGAAAAGCCACACTACTTCACGGACTAACATACTTAATGCAATGTACTATGCTTATGTTGTTCTCAAAGCCACATAAGTTTATTTCCTGTTACACCAGGAAACTATGGAATATCCCAGAGTGAAGAAACACCCGAAGGTGCTCTTTCTTTCCACTATGCTCCCTACCCAATCAGAGTCAATATATTCCTTCCATACCATATCAATACTGGAAGTATATCTCATGCCATGTCCAAATGTTCCTTGCAAGTATCTCAACAGATGCTTCACAACAATCCAGTGTGTCTATTTTGGTTGACTCATAAATTGGATAAGTGCACTCACTGCATAGAAAATATTTGGCCTGGTGTTAACCAGATACATCAATGATCCAATCAGTTGTATGTACATAGTCAGATCAATTTCATCATAATCAGAAGAAGACATGCTTAGTTTCTTCATATTCATCACCATTGGTGTAGCCACAGGCTTCAAGTTCAACATCTTGAACTTATTCAATATCTCAACTGTGTACTTCCCCTGACTCAGTAAGATATCATAAATTCTCTTCCACACCTCTAGTCGCAAGAAGTAGTGCATCATACCAAGGTCCTTCATCTCAAACTTAGAGGCCAATGCATACTTTCATTCAACAATAAGGATCTTTGTACCAGTGGCAAATAAATCATCAACGTAGATGACCAAAGTCATGGAATCACCCTTAACAGTCTTGTAGTATAGGATGGGATCGAGAACAATTTTTTTGAAGCCCAAAAATCATCATTTTTCCATAAATCCTTACATACCAAGCTCGAGGTGGCTACTTGAGTCCATACAAGGCCTTCTTCAACCTGCACACATGAGACTCCTTCTCATGTATCACAAAACCATCTGGATGCGTAATGTATACTTCTTCCTCAATATCTCCATTGAGAAAGGTTGTCTTTAAATCCATATGATGTACTCTCCAACCCATGGATGATGCAAGGGAAATAATAATACGGATAGAAGTGTATAGAGCAACATGAAGAAATGTCTCCTCATAATCTATTCCCTCCACCTGAGAGAATCCTCTAGCAACAAATCTAATTTTGTGCCTCTCGATGATCCCATCAACTGTTTGTTTGATCTTGTAGATCCATTTGGAAGTCAATACAAACTTCCCCTCATGTCTTAGAACAATATCCCACACATCGTTCTTCATGATGGATTGATACTCCTCCATCGTGACATCTCTCCATACTGGATGACTAGTTTCCTCCTCATAATAGGAAGGCTCAAAATGAATGATGTGGCTCATAACTACGGCATAGCATGAATATCTTTGAGGTATCTTTCTCACTCGGAAGGTGCCACGAGGAGTTTCATATCCTTTTGCATCCTACAGAGTCTGACGAGCCCATGTAGATCTCTTCCGACCTACTGCAATATCTTTGGGAACATCAACTGGAGTTACAATATCAACGGGATCAATTGGATCAATCTCCATGTGATATCCTCTAGATATCTTAAAGGATGCCTCCTCCTCAAAGGTAACATCTCTTCTCACCTCAATCTATCTCTTATTAGGGATGTAGATCTGGTATGCCTTCGAAGACTCATTGTACCCCACAAATGTACCCTTTCTACCTGAAGGGTCTAGCTTGATCCTTTTTCTCCTTGGGTACATGACTGTATACTGGACACCCAAATATATTAAAGTATCCAACCTCAGGCTTGACTCTGGTGAAGGCCTCCTTGGGTGACATGTTCCTCAAAGTCTTATGAGGACTTCTGTTTTGAACATACAGTGCAGTCATGGATGCCTTTTCCCACATAAACATATGTAAATGTTAATCATGCTAATTCATCTTGGAACATACTTGATATATCAAGGTTCCCTCATGAAACCAATGTCTCTAGAAGCTAAAAAACATCAACACTCCCTCTGGAGTTGGAGGTGACTCCTCCTCTATCTCTGCTCCCTCTAACACTAAAGCTACCTCTTCCTCCTTCTGTGGAGGTAACTCAATCTCTGCTCCCTCTGGATGTAGTACTGCCTCCCTCTTTGGGAGTGCCTCTACATACACTGGAACTACTTCCATGCCTACTTACTCAACATCTCATGGCTCGACTCATGTATTGGGATTGCTACACCTTCTCCCTCTGAGTCTCATAAGGTGTTTTCCTCCTCTACTGGATCTACCATAGTTGTAATATAGTTGGTCTTGACTCCCTGTATCCATGATCATTGGAATTGTCTCTGTTATCTAGCATGGTCCCATCCTAGGAGGTATATTTCTCCTAGAGACTTCATGTCTCTAAGCATCATGTCTGGCAATGTCTCTCCTTGATATCACGTTGGAAGTTCTTTCCCTCCATGTCTACCTCCTGCAACCGTCATTATGGCTCCTTCTCAGAGCTATTACTTGTGACCTTCCCAAAATAAGAAACAAGAACAACAAAAAGCATCTCCTAGAGGAGATCAATTTATCTTGTGAAAAAATATATACAGTGACCCTCCAAATAATATGTCTTCTACTATGACCAATACACATGCATTATATACTCGATGTCGTACGAGCACCAACACACATCCATCATATACTCGATGGAATACGACTACCAACACACATCCATCATATACTCAATGTCATACGGATATCACCACACATCCATCATATACTCGATGTCATAAGGCTACCAACACACATCCATTGTATACACAATGTCATACAACTAACCATGTTGATTTCCTAGTGTTAAATTAAACAAGCACAGTTTTCCGCAAGTGGTAATTACTTCCAATGATACACGATATTATTTTAGTAAACAATAGAACATCACTAAGTAACTCAACAAATTTCAACTTCTTAGTCTCTTCCTTATATCACTTATCCCACATGTGAAAGAGAAAAAATATGTCTTTTTATAGTAATATTAGATTGATCCAAAAAAGACACATCTCTTTGAAAAATTAAATTTAAAAATTAATTTAATTTTCTTTCTTATAAATAGTTGGAGAATACATCCATAACTACCCAAAGATTAATTTGGTTATAATCCATACACATAACATTTTGACTTTGTTAAATTGTTCCTCCATAATACATGTGATTCTTTGCATTAATATAGGTAGAAGTAAATATGTAGTGCATTCCTTATATTTAAGAAATTAGACATTTTTACTAGAAATTACTACCCACCATAATTTATGGAATTCTTTCTATAATTTAGGTAGGAGTAAAAAGTAAATATGTTGTACACAGATATTGTAACAACCCCATAAATTTAACACTGCCAACATTTTACTCTACTCTCATTTTCATGGGCCCTCCTATGAAGGAGTCAAGCGCAATCCCGCTCTAATACCATGTTGTTTTTCTTCATATGAGATATGATCAATATATTATTAAAATTATGAGTGTTCCATATATAGAGAACATATGGTGACCATCCATGAAAGGATGCATCCCCTGGATAATCAATAACTATTTATTATTATCATTTACTTATTATATATAGTATTTAATAATCAATAATTACATTATTAATTAATAATATAAGAGAATGTCTTCCCGATATTGTCCAAACATCAAAATTACCAGTGAAAATGTTTCCTTAAGTAGATACTTGGTTCATGCAGGCTCAGTGTTGAAACTGGAGCTCTAATACCAATCTGTAATGTACCCAACCACCTAGTTGGGTATCGCTCTCTGAAAACAATTTGTAATGTATCCAACCTCCTAGATGGGTACTGCACTCTTATACCAATCTGTAACGTACCTAGCCTCCTAGCTGAGTACCACACTTTGATACCATTATGTAACATTCCTAGCTTACTACTGAGCAATGCCACTCCAAAAAGAATCTAGTCTGCAGATTCTACACTATAATGTTAATCTGTGCATAATCAAGTGAGATAACACACATGATCCCAAGATGGATCACGCCACAAATTTTTTCCTTTAGACACTAGATATAACAAAGAAATTAACACGTAATACAAATGCACACACAATCATTTGAAAAACACAAATATACTACGTGTGTAACCACTTTGAACACAAGATTACTATTGAATGCGCAACCACTCCAATGCCACACACAAATTCAATTCTCTTTGTGCATGCAGAGTCCTTTCCCGTGCACACAATGACTCTAGCCTCTTGCATGCATGAATTATTTCCCTGTGCACACGACAATTCTAGCCTTGCATAAGAACTCATGACATTAATACAAAATTAACTAACATGAATACTTAACAATTGTCATACTAAGAATGTGGGACAACAAATACTACATAACAACATCATGCTTACATGTACAAACAACATCATACAAAATAAAAACAATTAATCCCATGCAAATTCATACAGGAAATAAATCCATATCAGACATAGGTAAATAAGCACACAATAAATTAGACAAACATATAAAAAACACTTATATTTTTAGAAAGAGTCACCAACTATGCACAGAGCTCATACGTTCCTCCCAATTGTAGATTATGTTTCTCATATACTTTCAGCAACAGGTCACCCCAGAGTTGGGGCTTAAAATCCACTAGGGAAAAATGATTCTTAATGCTAGGATAAGGTCTAATAAACAACAAAATTGTTCAGTCCAAGGTGCCCAACTGCTGAAACTAGCCTGTAGTCTCTCATTCCCCACATGTTTGTCCCACCCCAGAAAGTGTGCCCCTTCTCTTCTCAACAGTCCCTCGGCTACCCCACTTCCCTTTGAGGCCTTCAACAATAGGATGACCAGGAAGTCTTAGAGCCTTGTAACTAATTCCCAATGCACCAGGGAACAATTCCTAACAAATCTCTCACCTGGAGAGAATTCTCATAGGCCTGACAACCCGCCTCTTCAACAAAAAATATCTCACTTGGAGAGAATGCTCACAAGCCCAACAACCTGCCTCTTTGACAACAAAGACTCTGGTTACAATATTGAAAACCCCTTTCTAATTTTTTCTCTGCGGGTAAGGTAATGGTCGTTTCCCCTTGTTCAAATGGTCTGACCCCCCGAGGAAAAATGAGTGAACCCCCAAAATACACTAAGGTTCAACCATATATTTTCATGGTCATAATCGAACACTTGACATATTCATAATTAGCTTTAGCCACTTGGTGACTCATTCCCATCCCTCGGGAACTTAAGATAAATACATATCCATAATTATACTTTTTGTAAATATTAATAAAATATTCCCTTAGACTTAAGTCCCCCCTTTTCCATTTTCGATGGATTTTAGCCCCCCGTCTCTTTTCGTTTGAGTGGTGTGTGCGCAACAATGTGATTTTATTAATAATTTGAGTGTGATTACATTTTACAAGAACAGGTGCACTAGTCTTTTTGCATCTTGACTCACCAGTCCAATAACCAGACGTAGGCTTTTCGACCTCACATACATACATACATACATACATACATACATACATACATACATATAACTTGGTCTGATGCGCACTTCAAGGTAATCATCATGCACTTACTTAGGTGCACGCAACACTATGGAATGTGCACGCTCTTTCTTTGGAAAAAATCATCGTGCACTACTCAGGTGCACACAAAAATGAACCAACACTTGGTGACAATGGCTTTCCAACCTAAATGTACATTTACATTTTGAGGTGTGCGTAAAATTGAACCAACACTCAGTGCCAATGAATCACCGATCTAAATGTACATTTACAATTTCATTCACAATTGGGGTTCGGATTAGGGATATTACAATAGATTCTCATGCACGGTACGAGTTTACTACATTTCTTAGTAAGTCATATTATATGGATTCTTCCCATGTTTCGAGGACAAAACATGTCAAGGGGGATGTAATGTAATGTACCTATGGAGGATAATATGTGGTACCTAGGGAGGTAACCAAGGGGATAGTAAATGTAATGTGGCCATAATAATGGAACAAACCCCATTGTAATTAAAAGGAAATAATATAATAATAAGGGGTAGTTGACATAAGACCCCTAGGAATACTCACAAGAAATTATAATACATGAGTATCATTCTATTGGATGTGTGTTGAATTATATTATCTTTTAGAAAGCATGGCTTCTGTAGTGATTCCTTCCATCAATAGTATTTTATGGTGTTACCCTACTGTTGAGCACTCAACACACCCCAAAATCCTTATGAAATTTTGTCGCTTTTTGGGTACCACTTGTTTTCTGCACTGTCTCAATCGATTTCACTTTGGGAAATGATTTATCTTTGTGTTGTTTACATGACTCTTATCATCAAGTCAGGTTTGTTTGAACTCGTTAACCCCATGTCTAAAATAACTTAACACCCGAATTGAGAATCGACAGCTAACACTGCACCTAACGCGCTCAGGTTCAACGTCGAAAAAAATTCAAGCAAGTAAAGAAACCACATAGTTACAACAGTCATCGAGCATCGATCCCCGATTGGCATCGATAGAATGTGGGGTTGGTTTGTGCAAGTTATTCACACAAAGTTTCAGGAGATAGTCAATCCCCTTCGGCATCGGAAAAAGGCGAGAAGGATAGACATTGACAAAGGGTGTAAAGAAATCAGCGATAGTCGACGATCGATGTACTTTATCGGGGTCAGGGAAATATAGAAAAGTTAAAACAATAATTTTGTTCGCGACAAGAATATCGTCGATCACTGATCCCTGATGTGTTTTCGACATCGAGACTTTTTCGAGAGAGTCAATATGAGAGCACTTGGGTAGGTTTATCGTCGATTGTCGATCCTTGATACTTTTCAGCGTCGGCAAGATAGGATTGGGTTTTAGAGTGTATAAATTAAAGAAAGTCTTTATTCTGATTAACATGAGAAAATGAAGTCACCGGTCTTGAATTCCACGTGTATTTACCACGTAAGGGGGTTGTATGACCTAGTTTCATCCCGAGTCCTATTAAGGTTTCCTGGGTCCCAGTCATGCCTCCTAGTTAGCGTTGCCACGTTAGCTTCGTACGACAATATCGATTGGCATTGGAAATTTTGCAAGGAGATATCGAAGAAAGCGTTTGAAGCACAATCTCGACCCCCAATCCACCAACAAAACTAGCGAAACGATGGGATGTTTGCGGCATGAGATATGATCAGATTTGGAAATTTAATAGACCAGTTAATGCCCGATCTCGCATTAGTTTCTATCTCATGCCCCGATTAGACAACAACATTTTGAAATTGCTGATAGACCACATTACCACCTGTGTCATCAACCCATGATGAATTTAAGTTTAAACATATTTGAAGATCTGGCGACAGATTTAATGAAATTACACTCATAACTCGAATTAAATGGCTGATGTGACAAGGTAAGTTCATTCCTATTTAAATCTCTATAACAGTTTCAAACAAATTCATTCTTCGCACAAGTTAAATTCTAGAGCATCCAAAGGAGCAGAGCGAACTTCCCCAGACTGTACCGACCCTCTGATTATCAAAACAAATTTTAACAAGCTGCAGAGGTATGCATTCCATTTTTTCAATTCGTTGGCCGTAATATATGCATCCAGTTTTCTTGCACAAACTCTAAACTATGTTCTAGCTGCAGGTAAGATGTCACGAGAAATCCAACCACTAGATGCTCACCGAGGGCAGCTAAGCTGAAAGAAGATCAAACAGGTGAAGGTTCTTATCCAGGGACCACGAGGCAGTTGGAGTATGCTCCCAAGGTGGAGCCTGTCATTAAAACAAAAACCATGAAATATTTTGTCCATCCTCCGGCCTTTGGTGATACAGAGGAAAGCACTGGATCTAGAGAAATGCTCGCACAGTGAGGGATCTCTTCAACAGAATTAGCCAAGAAGAATACCCAGAGTATATCCCTCACAGCGACCTAGACATAAGGGTTCTCGATGACCAGGTGTTCCCAAACATCTGACGGATGTATTTACACATGGTGGAAAGCAAAACCCCCTTTTTCCCTCGCATATAGGTTCTGAAATGGCTCATCGACCACACGGATGGGCATAAGTGCTTGATTAACGATGAAAATGGTTGATGTGTCAGATTCTTTCTTCCAACAAAAGTATAGAAATACTACAAGCTCAGAGACCCATAGGAGTGGCTCAACACATACTTTGTGGTGAAGTTCTATGAATTCCATGACACCAGCCAATTGATGGCCTCATGGTGGAAGGAAGACAAGAAGTTCACTAACTGGAGAAATCGTTAATATGGGACAATTAACCTGAGAGAGTTATTGGCATAGGGGCAGACCCAGGGTTCAACTCTAATAGCGCACCAACAAGCCCTAACTACTAGCCCTTTCAGAAACACATGTGAAGCAGATGTAGTGTCACCTGAAGTAGCAATAGGGGGTTGCAGGACACAGGTGTCTAAAACCAGAGGAAATGCAAGTGGAATCGAGGCAACCACACATGGAGATCAGATTAGTATTTCCAAGCATAAACCTACTTTGCATAGTTATATATTATATCTAACATACTAATGCATCATCAGAGTAACAAAAGTAAAGAACACAACATCAATCACTCACAACACAAGATATACATAGTTCACCCTCTCCCCAGGGCTACGTCCATAGAACTATGCTTTATAATATATTAGGTGAAATCTTACAGTTCTATCTACGCTCTTATCTTGTAGATCTTCTCTCTTTCTCTCTTCTCTCTTCTCTCTATCTCCCCTCCCTGTGCACCGAGATGTAGGGTTGATCTTCGCACCCAGCTGAAGATCTTACAATACTGAATGCTCTCACAGCACAATACTTCTCTCTCTACATTAACAAGAACAAATTTCCACGAACCCCTAATGAACCCATCCCAGGTCCTCTTGACCTTTATTTATACATTACAATAGCTCACCAACAGCCTTAGGCTGAAACCTAGGTGTCAAAACCCTAGATGTTTAAAACCCTAGGTCAACTTGACCCACATTTTTAGGGCTTCACCAACCTATCTTTCCTTCCTTCCCATGAGGTTATCCCAAGCATCTATTGGTGGATTTTTCCACTTGATGAGTTGTCCACGATCCATTTTCCTAGCTCATATATCTTCCTCGATCTCCTCATCTAACGTCTTTCTCTCTCGGTCTTTGCTCCATCTTTTCTTCTTCTTTAACCACTTCGACCTGATCTCAGCCATCCTTCCTTCCGCGTAGTTCGTGTTTCACCTTTTCTTCCGTAATATTTTATTTATTCCATAACCAAGGGCCAACAGACCCCCAACACTCACCTGTGACTTGTCCCAAGGCACTCTTATTTGAATCTTCTGTTGTACCTCGACTTTAGACTGCGCAACACATCCTATATTTTATGCTATGTTCCTCCACCCTGTGTGCAGATTGTCTTTTTTGTGTCTAGTACCCTGTCTCAACTACACCTAGTACCTGGACCCTTATCCTTCTATTTTTACTGAGAGCTGTGAGGCAACTGGTTGTCATAGTACAATTTCAACCGGATCCCATTCACTAATCCTTCCTTCCACTCCCCATTCAAAGTCTTCATTTGTGCATCTCCTCCTTCTGTAACATAGGCAACCTCATATGGCCCAAGCCAATGTGTTCTGAACTTCCCTGGATGCTTCATGAACTTGTTGTCATATACCAATACCAGATCTCCCTTCTTAAATGCTTTCTTCTTGATGTGCCTATCATGGTAGGCCTTTTCTCGTTCCTTCTAAACTTGCTGATGAAATCCTGCAATAAATCGATCTTCTTCTAGTTCAATCAACTATGCAAGCCTCTCTTGAACAATGCCAGTGTCATGCATATCTGTGAATGTGGCAATTCTGAGACTAGGAATTAAGTATTCCATGGGTACAACTACTTCTAGGCCATAAACCAACTTAACGGGAGTCTGCATTGTTAGCTTCTTACAAGTGGTTCTATAGGCCCATAACACTGTTGGTACTCTCAAATCCCATTCATCTCTGTTTACACTACAAATCTTCGTCAATGTTGTCTCCAAGATCTTTTTTAAGGCTTCAATCATACCATTCGCTTGTGGGTGGTAAGGAGTACTCTTCTGGTGATGAAATTCAAATTCCTGAGTCAAGGCTTCGATAGTATTATTAATAAAATGTGTACCTTGTTCAATCATGAGGATCTTTGGGCATCCAAACCTGGTTATGATATCATCAAATATGAAACGCGCAGCTGTAGTTGCACTATAGTCCTTAACTGCTCTTGCTTCTGCCCATATGGTCAAATACTTTGTCGCAGTGATGATGTATCTGGCTCCTGTGCACTTCCCTAGTGGGTTTGTAGGTCCCACAAAGTCAATAGCCCATTTCGCAAATAATTTTAAGGTTATTTGGGGTGCTAACGACATCTCATCTCTTCTGGATGGTTTCCCAACTCTTTGTCATACATCATAGGCTTTATAGTATTCCTTGGCATCTTTATGTAAAGTAGGCCACCAGAGGCTGGCTCGAAGAACCTTCTGCATTGTTGCTTTTCTTGCATACTAACCTCCCGTGATGACTTCATGAGATTTTGCTAAAATCAGTGGCTGTTCTGCCTCCATAACACATCTTCTCAGGATCTCATTAGGTCCCATATTATATAGTTGTCCAGCTATAAGCGAAAAATCTGCAGTGCGCACTACTAGTTGTTTCTTCTGAATGATTGTGTATTCGCGAGGTGCTATTCCTGTTGATAGGAACTGAACTATCTTGGAGAAGTGATCATCAACCTTTCTAATGGCCAACAGTTGTGCATCTAGCATTGTATCCTCCAAACTAGTAGGTTCTTCTCCATGTTCCAACTGAGACAAGTGGTCATGTCCCTTGTTCATCCTTCCTGGCTTTACCACAATTTCAAAATCATATTCCTGAAATAATAGAATCCATCTGCATATCCTTCCCCCACAGATTGGCTTGTTGACTAGGTATTCCAATGCAGAGTGATCAGTGAACATCTTAAAGTGTCCCCCTAACAAGTAGTGATGAAACTTCTACAGTGCATACACCATGGATAACCCTTCTCTCTCAGTGGTAGTGTAATTTATCTCGGCTGTAGATAGTTTCCTTCTTGCAAAGGATAACGGGTGGTCAATATATCCTGCTCCTGGTTGTGCTAACACTGCTCCTAATGCAATAGAGGATGCATCAACATGCACATGAAATTCCTTGCTCCAATATGGGAAGACCAAAATAGGTGGAGTAACCATTTTCTGTTTCAGTGTGTTGAAGCTCTGTTGGCATTCTTCTGTCCATTGAAACTGACAATCT
The DNA here is from genome assembly GCA_009831015.1 of Picea engelmannii. Lineage (NCBI taxonomy): Eukaryota > Viridiplantae > Streptophyta > Pinopsida > Pinales > Pinaceae > Picea > Picea engelmannii. Next base: position 142,947 of record ML796587.1, read on the forward strand.
TTCTTCAAAAGATTCTCCATAGGTGTTGTGATCTATGCATATCCCTTAATGAACTTCCTATAGTATCTTGTATGTCCCAGCGCAGTGTGCAACTGTCTAACTGAAGTAGGAGGGGGTAAATTGACAATAATGGAAATCTTGGACGGATCTACCAGTAACCCCTGCTTACACACAATATGGCCTAGCAACACTCCAAAGGGTCAAAAGAAGATGCACTTCTTCAGGTTCAGGGAAATCTGACATTGCCTTCACTTATCCAACATTAGTCTTAAGCATTCAATATGGTTTTTCAATAAGCTAAAAACAGTCCAATCATCAAAATAGGCTTCCAGAAGTTTATGTAAAAACTCCTTGAATGCTTCGACCACCACCCTAGAAAAGATGGTTGCTGCATTCTTCAATCCAAAAGGCATCATTCTGTATTGGTAGGATCCCCATTCTGTTGCAAATGTGGTCTTGTGGTGATCTTCCTTGGCAATCCTGATCTAATGGTATCCTGAAAATCCATCGGTGAAGGAGTAGACTTCATGTCCTCCCACGTTATCTAACACTTCATCAGTAAATGGTGTAGGTAATGGATCATGTAGACATGCATCATTTAGCTTCCTGAGATCTACACAGATTCTGATCTCTCCTGTTTTCTTATCCTAAACCACCATAGGGCTAATCCACTCTGATTCTTCAAGAGGTTCTATGATTCTTGCTTCCAGAATTCTATCTAATTCAATCTTCACTTTCTCCTTATATTTAGGGTTCAATCTATAGAGTCTTTGCTTAACTATCCTTGCATCTCGTTTCAAGGGAATATTCATCTCTCCCATGGGCCCTTTAATGCCCTTCATATTAGTGAACTTGGTTGGAAACAAGTCCTGATATTCATGCAGTAATTTTGTGATCTTCTCAATACTGGCATCATCCCAGTAATCTCCAACATTAGCAAACTTAGGTGCTTTCTCTATTCCAATATTAACTTTCTTGACTCTGATCGGTTTTCCAATGAAAGGTAGTTTGACTCTTGGTCCTTGTACGTCTCTCTGTCCTTCTATTTCTAGGATGTTCACATTCATAGGATCATTGTCTTCATCGGCATTGATATTGTAACATCCTTGCAGTTTCTGAAGAGGTGCAGTCCATTCATCCTCTTCTTGCTCCACAGGGAGGCTAGGTGCTTCCTCAAATACTTTCTGTCTGACAACTTGTAAAGCTTGATCTACCAAAAGGTGTTGACTTTCAATTAAAAATGTAGCTACAAAATTCTGAGTCATACCTTGGCAATCTGCAGTGGTGAGGTGCAGTTCCACTTGAAGGTACCAGTTGATAGGCGTTGTGTCTAGAGTATTGATGAATTTATGCACCCATTTCTCTTGAGGAATATTTCTCCAGGTCTCTTCACAACATCGCACGTGGTCTTTCGGACAGCTTTAACCTGTGTACCTAACTTCACATCCTTCGACTTGTTCTGAAAATCGCACTGTCATCAAAGTGTGACATTGTATCAAGTTTGCAATGTTTCTTTTATGTGTTCCCCACCATATTGCTGGAGTAGATTTCAAAGCCTCGTCTAGTGCCAATAGTCTCTATTGTACTGGTACAGTTTCTTCAAATTCCAGTAAGAAAGTTTCTAAGTGATTCAAACCATCAAATGTGGGTAAATTACTTATTGTTGTGTCGATCCAGCGAACTTCTCTGGTCAGTCTAGCACATCTCCATGTAGATACTTCATACATTTTTTTCTGCCAGTTCTCCAATGCTTCTTTTGATTTTGATAAACATGCGATGTCACTTCGCCAGCTTAAATTCCCATCTACGGTAGGATTAATGTAATCATGTTGTATTGCTGTCAATTTGTATATGTTCTCCAACTCATATGCACGATCTTCTTCTCTTATGGGCTCTGTGTATCTACGACCTTCATCAGGATCCAAAGGTGCGATGACCCTAAGGCCATCACCTTCAAATGTCATTCTTATTTTCTTCAAGTCAACAATAGTAGAATTGTTCAAAGCCAAATTAATTCATAACAGCGTAGGATAAGGACAACTATCATCGACTATCTCAATCACCCCAAAGTACACAAATGTTCTGAACCCATCAATGTCCACAGGGACATGTTCTAGTCTTTCGAAGGGGCTCACAGCCTATTGATTGGCCATCCTAAGCCTGGTGGGGGAATATATCAACTTAGGTTTTCCCATCAGTGCCCAGGTCTACTTCGTCATGGCATTGACCTCCGACCCTAAGTCGAGGACCACATAATCTATATAATAATCTCCGATATGAGCATTCAGATGTAGCTCCTTATTTGTCCTTCTCTTTTTGGATACTTGATGTACTACTCTATGCAGTAAGGGATATACCTTTCCTAGCTTATACTGTCTGATCAATTTTTGTAGCTCTTGTACAATGCTCTCATCCTTTATCAAATTAATGCAAGTGCATAATAATTCCATGAGCTTACTTACCTCTTTTCCCTCTCTGGGTGAAGCAGACTGATCAAATGCCAGAGGCATTCCACATTCTCTTACTTATAATCGAGCCTTTGATGAAAAATCTTGATCTCTCCCAAATTATTTTCTTTCTTCCTCAAATGTTTGTTTCTCTTTCTTTGAATCAAACTCTTGTGTCTTCTCTGCAACTTTTCTGACTCTTGATTATTCTTTAGTCTTCCCTAAAGTCACCCTATCTTCTCCTGTAGGAGTGCCTCCTCTAGTGATAAAAACGACTCTAGGATATTCTCCGCGAGGTTCTGTTGTGATTAGTTGTACTTTTTGGTTTCCTCCTCGCCATTCTTGACATTTGGCTAACAACGCGGGGCAATCTTCTATGACATGTTCAAATGAGTTGCAGTAACTTTAAGTGGTATGAGGGTTCTAAAAGTCCCTTTCCAAATGACCTGGTTGTGCACAGTTATAACAAATGATCTAGCCTTGACCTCAACCCATACCTCCTCCTCCTCCTCTTCCTTTGAATCCACCACTTGGGTTGAAGTTTCCTCTTCCAGGGGAATTATACTGCGTTGTGTTCCCTTCTTGTTGTACTTCACCTTGAATTTTGTAGATATCCCTTGATCTTTCATGCAAGAGGTCGTAATCTCTACAGTCCTTCTCATTATGACCTACAAATTTACAAAATGTGTAGTAGAGGTTTGTAAGTGTATGAACATACTTTTGCATGTAATATCATTCTTCAGGCGATGTCTATTTCTACATACCTCACACCAAGGTAGAGTAACTTGCTTCAAATGGATTGGAGCTCCAGAAGCCAAATATCCATGAAACAGGGGACAACTCTCCTTATCGTGACCTTCTGATTTGCATCTGATACACCAAATGTATTCTCCCTTATCTTTTCCCTTATATTTTTTTCATATCTTCGACCTGCAGTGATAAGCTAGTTAGCTGACTCAAGATTTGACTCATACCTGAGATGGATTCTTCCATAGGGGTTGATTTTAGTTTCATGGCAATCTCCAATGCCTCAGCATGTGAAGCAACCTTATGTTGCATCAGAGGGACTCTAATGTGTGGTAGGAGGACATCAATGAACCATTCCTTGTTCTGCTCGTCTAGGATCTGAAAACTCAAATGACCTGTCAAGGTCTTAAACCTTTGATCAAACTCCCAAACAGGTTCAACTACTTTCTGCTTGATTTCTTTCAACTCTGTGATGCACTGTGACTCCAAGTTGGGTTTCTTGAATTAAGCAATCAGCGTAGTCTTAATATTGTTCAACATTTTCAGCTAGACAACTCCTTAGACAAACTTCATGTACTATCTCAATGCGTGGTCTCTCAAGGTAGTACTAAACTGAGCTCGTTTAACAGCTTTGTCGGTGACATTCTTAATACTCCATACAAATTCACATAGAAACCAGTGTTGATCAGGATCTTCAGATAGATCTCCCCTAAAGGTGGGTAATCTCATCTCATATGCCATAGATCTTCCTGGGGTTCCTGATTGAGTGTGCACTGAACCACTTGTACTAGTTCTCTGAGTGTTTTGATAACTTAGGTTACTCTGGTTACTTAATGTTGTTAAAATAACAGGGGGTGTAATAGCACTTACTTCAACAGTCTGTGCAGTCCCTGAAGTTTCTAACTCTTCTCAGCAAGTTTCTTCAGTCTTCCCTTGTTCTTCCCTAGCGGACTTCGAATGTTCCTTGCTCAGTAACTCTTCTTCTTATCCACTGTATAACCCTTCTTCATGTCCTGGTTCATGATTCTGCTCAAACAAGTCCACCAACGGGACTTCTATGGAGATTCTCCCACTGCGTGTGTTTCCAACCTCTCTTTTGTTGTCGCTATCTATATTCTCAAACATTAGCTCTCAGTCTGACCCACTACTGTATCTTCAAGATGTTCTTCTCATGCAGTAGCATCTTGATCTTCAACTTCAGAAAATGTAAAATTTTCCTCTCGACCCCTTAAAGAAATACCTCTCTACTTGGCTATATGACTCTACTCTATCAATATAAAACTCGATGATATACCCTCCAATGGTACTATCAAACCAATGATATACTACTCTCGACATGGCGTTATCAACTCTTTTGACCTTCTTGATCAACATCGATGTCCAAACCACAGGCGGTCTAGATCTGATCTCAAGCTGGGTATCTGCTAATCTAGCCAGCCACTTGTATTGCTCCTTATGAATCCCTCCAAAGAAAATCTCGTGTATATCGGTAAAGATATACCTTCCCAACCAGTCTTTTGTGCTAATATTAGGGTTGTTATTTTGAGCTTTTGCGAAGTCCTTCTCTTGTTCTTCTATCCACTTCTGAATCTCTGTGTTCGATGGAAACCACCTTGACAATCCCTCAAGAAGATCTCGGTCCTGACAATGGAAACATTTGTTGGCACAGGGGCAGACCCGAGGTTTAGCGATAATAGTGCACCAACAAGCCCTAACTACTAGCCCTTTAGGCAACACCTGTGAAGTAGATGCAGTCTCACCTGAAGTAGCAATAGGGGGTTGCAGGACACAAGTGTCTACAACCAGAGGAAATGCAAGTGGAATCGAGGCAACCGTGAATGGAGATCAGATTAGTCTTTCCAAGAATAAACCTAATTCGCACAATTATATATTAAATCTAACATACTAATGCATCATCAGAGTAACAGAAGTAATGAACACAACATCAATCACTCACAACACAAGATATACGTAGTTCACCCTCTCCCTGGGGCTACGTCCACAGAACTGTGCTTTATAATATATTAGGTGAAAGCTTATAGTTCTATCTACGCTCTTAGCTTGCAAATATTCTCTCCTTATATCTTCTCTATTCTCTCTATCTCCCCTCCCTGTGCACCCAGCTGCAAGGTTGATCTTAGCACCCAGTCGAAGATCTTACAATACCGAATGCTCTCACAACACAATACTTCTCTCTCTACATTAACAACAATGAACTTCCACGAACCCCGAACGAACCCATCCCAGGTCCTCTTGACCTTTATTTATACATTACAATATCTCACTAACATCCTTAGGCCGAAACCTAGGTGTCAAAACCCTAGATACCAAAACCCTAGATGTCTAAAACCCTAGGTCAACTTGATCTACGTTTTAAGGGCTTCACCAACCCATCTTTCCTTCCTTCTCGCGAGGTTCTCCCAAGCGTATATCGGTGGATTTTTCCACTTGCTGATTTTTCCACAATCCATGTTCCTCATTGATCTGTCTTCCTCGATCTCCTCATCCAATGAATTTCTCTCTCGGACCTCGCTCCATCTTTTATGCTTCTTTAACCACTTCGAACTGATCTCAGTCAACCTTCCTTCCGCGTAGTTCACGTTTTGCCTTTTCTTCCATAATATTCACTTTGTTCCATAACCAAGGGCCAACAAGAGCCATACATCTATTTGATGGATCTCATCTATCGGCTATATGGAGAAAATACTGCTCCAATGTTTCAGAATTATGGATTTCGTTGGCATACACAGTGGTGATCTCTATGAACAACTTCAACTGGGGAGCTATAATCTCAAAACAATTAAGCATCTATGTAGAACAGGATCAAACATCGAAAGAGGGGGAGGCACCCACGTTTTACATGGCCTCATACCTGCTCGATTTCATGAGTGTGATGAACATCTTCTACGACATGAATTTAAACTGGCATGTTCCGGAGCTCCCGGTCCACGTCTACTTCAACATACTATGGGAGAACATGTACAAGAAATATTACACACTCATCTGTGATCAATTCATTGCCCACATTCATTTCATTATTTTTAATAAGGAATGCCCAATATTATCTGTGGTAGCCAAGAAAATGATAGCAAAGGTAGGCCATTGGTATCTAGACGAACGCTCAACCTACCTCAGGGTGTTCGGGGCCACCAAAGCACCACATCTCCTACTTTATCATGTCCCATACCAACTCATTGTTGGATAAATTTATTATCATACTATCCTGCAGGGCTACAATGCCACATTAGTCAAGGACAAGAAACATGCTTTCATACCCTACGGTTTCCAGGTGGGTTTCTATCTGGTGAAGGATACTGCTCAAGCCAAACAAGAAGGGCTTAACCAACTAGAATTCAGGTTCCCGACAGGCTGATTCCACAAGAACGACCCTAAAGGCCTGGCCCTCTAACATGCTTCACATGTATCAGTCTATTGGTCATACGCCCATGATAAATTCGAGGACAAAATCTTCATAGAGTGCGCCCAGGACTGGGATGAGGTGGTACAAAGAATGACCAACCCAAATATGACTAGGTTTAAGTCCATGAGCATGGATGAATAGGTGGAAACAATAGAGAAGTCATCCCAAGAAGCCCTCAGAGCCAGGGAAGAAATCAGACCGGTAGAGACAACAGAAGCACAAAGAAGGGGATTTATCTTGCTAGAAGGGGCACAAAGGATCATTGATCAATTGAAAAATATCCCTGATCTGATATAAATGATGAGGATCCCACTTGATGACCCAATTGAAAGCCGAGGAGAACCAAGTGGCCTAGAGACGATGCATCTTGAAGAAATCACTAGGTTAGAAGACCCTGAAGTTCCACCCCCACAGGTCGGATCACCAGGGGAAACTTCGACCCAACCCGAGATAGCGAGGAAATTAGGGAGAATACGTGTACCAAATCCCTTGTTCGATTTAATAACCATCGACTATGATGAGGAGAGTTCAGAGGTGTCCTTGCTCACTTCGGTGAAAATTACAGAGGAGAGAGAACCCAAGAAAGCATCCACCCCAGGTCCTGAGGCTACAGTTCAAAGTTGTCCACAGAGCAAGCACGAGGTAGAAAGTGTCTTAGACACTAAGCCCCTCGACATACTAGGAACCTCAATGGACAACTTAAGGGATGAACTAGGATCGGGCAGACAAGAAGAATAAATTCCACAACAAGAAATTGACATTTCAATAGTCAATTACCAAGTAAGTACCGAGCCTGCCCTTGGTTCCTCAGTTTTGGTCGATACCTTGCCAGCCAATGAGAAAAAACCAGAAGTTGAGCCATCGGGACATAAATAAGAGGTTCAAAAACCTATCCTAGAAAAAATATACAAAGTCGGGAGCCTGGGAAACACTCTGACCTGGGGAGAACAATAAATCCCCGAACTTGTTAATGAGGTCGTCGATATACAAGAAATCGCCTACGACCGAAAAAGGAAATCCATCATGAAGAGAACCACTAAGAAGAGGAGGATTACGTTGGATAGTTTGGTCCTCATCACCATAGAGGAAAAATTGATCAGCACAGAGCATGCCAAGACATCTAAGATTATCACTACAGGGATGGCTATCATGGATGCCACCCTGGATAGAGCAAGAAAATATGAGGAGGAGTTGGTCGCTATGCTAAAGGAGTTGGAACATCTACGCCACTTGGTGAAATACTATCAGGACTCCACACAAGCCATGGTGCTTTTGAGAAGTGAGTTCCAATATGCCTATGACAAATTCACAAATGAACGACACATGTTCACTATGAGGATAGCCAACTTCCAAGAAGACACCCTCATGGAGCTGGAAACCTGCAAAGACGTTGAAACATGGTAGCAGAAGGCTCGCCACACAGTGGAAAGAATTGATTACATCAACGTGGTTCAAAAGGGCCAAGACATCGAAGAGCACGACATTCGGGTGTTGAGGGAAAATAGCATAGATCGGATAAGGAAAGCATCTGAATACTGGGTGAAAATGGCCCAATAACCTTAGCGGGAGATTCAAGAAAAATAAGCCGATTGCGAAAGAAGTTGAGTCAAGATCAATTGGGAGATGAAAGACATTGGCTTCCTAGAATTCGACTCACCCAAGGACTTTGTCGACTTGCATGAGATAGTTAAACAACACGCAGAACAATACTCGACATGGACTGGAGAGATAGCAAAGGTGGCGAACATGGTGCCAGGACAAGTACAACATTTCATGGAGCACCCTATCAAGGCTCGAACAATATTACAACAGTTAAGTGTTAAAATAGTCAAGTATCGGGCACAGACAATAGAAGTAAAGGAGATCCTTTCGGCCCCGATGGAACAACATAGATTCTCATATGCCAACACATGCGAGGAAATCTTTTTCAAATGGTTAGAGTATGAGAATATTCATCCACTTCAGTGAAACCATTCGATGACTCTTAGAAGACAGAGAGATGGAAGCGCCATGTGGCGATGTTTTGTTTTATTTAGCTTTCACTTTTGATAGTTATTTTTAGTCAATGATTTGTTATAAATAAGAGGATCGACCTTTTAGAAAGGGTTGATGGTTTTGGCAAAGACCCTCATTTTTGGAATTGTAAAGAACTATTTCCAAACTACCTTAATTGAGAAGTCTTGTTTAGGACCAGAGACAAACCTCTTGTTTTTTCATCAAAGGCGTGTGTGATTGGATTTGAGGAGGAATTACTTATGACTCTGTTTCATGGATGTATGATGTAATGAGTAAGAGTTTTTGAATCTATTGATAAGTTAGTTGATTCAATATTTTTTTGTAGTTCTTGTTTGAATGATGGAAAGCAAGTCGTTGTGTTAATGTGTGATTAATAGTTAGAGCTAAGGAAACTATTTTTCTTGCCATCATTTTATTGCATGTGTGTTTTCTTTCGATAATTGTATCTCAGACAATAATTGAAATGCCAGCAAGTTGATTTATTAGTACTAGGCTTGTCACAGGTGTGAAAATATTTTTCTACATGCTTGAGCACGAGGGTTATCCCAAGCTCATCCTTCTTCAGTAGTTAAGATTCTCCTTTTACCCAGCTAGTTTATACCAACACACATCCTTTTATCAGACCCACATAGTAAAAGAAAATACAAAAAGAGAACGTTTAAATTGAAGAAGGAAATTGTTGAACACACTGCCCACACTAATAGGGGGGGTGAATTAGTGTGTGGACTATAGATAATTTTAGGGGCGAAATTTTAGGATTTAAATTTTTGAAGGGGCGAATATTGTATGAAGTAGATTTTAAGAAAAAAAACAATTTTAGCCAAAATATTAAATTAAACAACATATATGGCAAATGATTCGTCCCATAGAGAAAATAAAAAATTTCAATGCAAAGATGGTTCACCCTCCCGATTTCATGACAAAATTTCCAATTCGCCTAGATTTTGTAGAATCCAATTTTTATGGTGGGTGAATCGCCATGCATATCCTAGAATCAAGGATTTAGGGTAAAAATTTCGCCCCCATCTCCACAAATCAAGGGTTTATGGCACTGATTTCACCCATATGTTTCAATGTAATGCTATGTGTGCATGTGCTTTGTTGGAACAAGGGCAGACCTAGGGTTCAATGCTCAAGAGCGCACCAAAAAAACCCTAACTACCGGCCCTTTCAGCAACACCTGCGAAGCAGATGAAGTCTCACCCGAGGTAGAGGCAGGGGTGGTTACAGGACTCAGATGTTTGCAACCTTATCTGGGCCATAGATTTGTGATTGTAACACCTTAACAGAGCACTTAGCAGTTATATATCATTAGTATTCAACCTTAATTTACAACACAAGTAAACCCCAACAACAGATCAACGCAGTATTCACCCAGATCTAGTATTTTCAAGCACTAAGCACATTCACATAGGATAGATCTATCATTCATTCATATTATTCAGCACTAAGATATCATATCAGATTCATCTAAGAATACATCATTAATCATATGAACAATGAAACAAACATAATGCACAAAGCAACCATAACATAGAATATATGTGGTTCACCCCCATCCTGGGGCTACGTCCACCAACTCTTATTCTCTTTTATTGTCTTATGATAATATTCTACATGCATAGAGCCATGAGATCTTACTCCACATAGGACAGGAGATTTGTGTACACTTCACTAGATCCTCCTTCCCCGAGTTACAACACAAAGCCTTTTTACACTCTCTTACAATCACTTCCACCTAGCATTACAAGTTCTCGGCATAGCATGCACGAAGCATTTACAATTTGTACTTATCACTTAGCAAGGTACCAAAAACCTCCTCTCCCTTACATAGCCTAGACTTCTATTTATACATTACAAAAAGGGGCCTAAACAAGGGTAAACCCATGGGTCGACATCCCATACCCATTACATAAGCCCAAAACCCAAAAATCCCTAAACAAGGGGCCAAGATCCCATGATCTTCGCTCCGACTTGCACTCCGCCTTCGATAGCCTATCGAAGTTCCAAAATAGGTCAATCATGACCAATGATTCTCAAAACTTGGTCAAGCGACAACAAGCTGCCAACACTCACCTGTGACTTGTCCCGAGTCACTCTGATCTAGGTAGCTCTGCTTCAAAAGCATCGAGCTTGGATCGATATGCTTTGACCTGTTGTTGCGCCAAGGCCTCCTGCTCGATGAACTCTTGGATAAATACTTCGTTGACAGGTCCCTCTAAGTGCTATTCGACTGCAGCGACTACTTATTCCATCTCTCCTCCTCGGCCTTCAATATCCTCAAATAGTTGGAACGCTTCGTCCTGGACTGGTTGGAGCCTCTGAGTCTCTTCCATGACTTTACTCTATATGGTGTGGACCTGCTGTTGAGTAGTGCACTGTTCTTGGGATCGCTTTATCCTTTAAACTGCTGACAAGAGCTTCAACTGTGCCTGTACTCTTGTTGCTTGCTACTTTGTCTCCTGGAGTTGTGACTCCAGTGCCTTTAGTTCAGGGTCTTCAGTAAGTCGCTTGTAGGTTTGTGCACTTCTACTGCTAAGATGTTTACATTCTAGAGTGAATGCTCTGATCCTCTCAACTGCGCTCCGGGAAGTGGCTTCTCTTTGGTCTCGCATGTCCTGTGGGGTACTTGGCACTGTTTGTAGCTCTAGGTCTGTGATTCTCTGTTGAAGTTGTTGGATAGCTTTCGCAAGCTGCACTACTTGATTCTCTACTGGTTCTTATACCTTTTGCTCTAAGCCTGTCACAGAGCGAAGTGATATGTTGACTACTTATTTGACTTAAAGATTCTCTGTGAGAAACTTCTCTTTCTCTTACTTGACATGCGCTCTCTCCTCTTCGAACTTGGTGTGGAGGTTATCTTTCTCATGTTGTGCAACTCGTTGTTGCTCTACCATTTCCTCTTGTGCTTTCTTTAGGGCCATTATGGCCTATTATTTCTCTTCTTGCACTCAATGAAGGTGAGTTTAGATCGCATCAACTATTCTGCGGAGTTGGGCAGGCTCATCTCCCAACTCTGGTTCTTCTTATGGTGGGGGCACAGTGGATACTGTGCGGCTGGAGTGAAGGGCCTGTTGTACCCCTCTTAGTTCTGTCTCAATTTTTTCATACATGGGTGCTTGTTTGGCTTCAGTGTTCTACATAATATCCTACGAAGCATCTGATATGGCTGTGATGATGAAGTCGAAGTCATCGAGCATGAGAACAATCTACGGCTTAGTCTTGGTGGCTTTGGATTTCTTCTGGGAAGTAGGTTTCGTGGGGGAAACCTTCCTTTTCTTAGAGGGATCAACCTCATCAATAGGATCCCTAGGCAGTGTTACTTTGCCTAGATTCTGCTGATATTCTTTGTCATTGGTCTCTTCTTTATTTAGTTCATTGTCATCTCCTCGTCCAAGTGATTATGAACCGATTTCTTTTGATGCATTGCTCAGGTTTTGTACCTCTTCAGTATTCTTCCTTCTATTGGTTCCAGGTGTGTTGTGTTCTTCGTGAGCAGCCTCTGAGCTTCCAATTAGTTCGAGATCAGACATTTCTACAGGGTCAACAGGGATAAGGAGATCTGCAAACCAGTCTTTAGTTATCTCTTCGAGGTCCTCTTCTGTGAGCTTACAATATGACTGAAGTTCTTCTTTATGCTTGTCTGCACGCGCAGTGATATAAATAAAGTGTCGATCTGCATGAAACTTCATGAGGGGTATGAACTGGTGCAGGGTGTTTGACGTCATACGAGGGACAGCCCCAATAGCCCTCTTCAACTGGAGATAGTATGTGTGGAATATTGCATTCGACTGCCACTATTTTCCCATATCACTCGAGTACTAAAGAGTGGTGAACTTCGTAGCGAGTGGTTCAAACAACTCAATGTTCGCAAAGGTCGCACCTTCCAGCATATCCCAAGAAGTAAACGCTATGAGGATCAGAAGCCAGCTAAAATGGAAATCATAGCCCTAATCCTGAGCTTCATGGAAATCCAATTCGAGTTGGTTGACTAAATACTTCGCCCAGTTCATTTGGAGTCCTTCTACACATTTTTCGGTAAGGTAAACAATGAACCCTGTGACCTGCATAGGTATGTTCTTTCTCACCAGATTTCCTGTGATCAGATAGCAGGCCAGGCGCACTGCACCATTTCGGATGGAAGCTACCTTGTATCCTCGCTTCCCCTTTTCTACATCACCACATGTGCCTTTAATCCTTTGTGCCAATGCGTGATCTGCAGCCTTCCCTGGGTAGAAGTCCTGTGGGTCGGGTCCCTGCATGCTCAATCTAGTGATCCTATGGAACAATGTCAGATCGACTGTGATGTGTATGTCTAGCCATAGATAGCCATTGTGGTAGCATGATAGCAGGAGCTTGACACACACGTTAACCTCCTGGTGCCTTCCAAAATGTGGAATCTTCATCACATTTAGGATGGTGGACTGCGCGAGGTTCATAGTCCATGGTTGGGGGATAATTTTCCAGTTCTTCCCCTTAGTCCTAGTCAAGTATCTGTGATGAACGAGAATACTATAATTCTTACGGTCCCCTAGGTTGAAGTCGTTGAATTTCAATCTCGCGATTTTATCCTGCTGCCTTCTAACTGCACGTATCCCCTTCGGGAGATACGCAGTAATCAGGGTGTAATTGAAGTTTCTCGGGACACTGTCACGACTCACCGTGCCAGCCAGAGGCAGAATGTAGTTGGGAAGGATAGTTGGGATTAACTTTTCATTTGCCAAGTCATCTCGATGCTTAGTTATTTTCTCAGTTGCCACTCGGGGTGGTCCGGATCCACAAGCAGTCAACAGAGAGGCTTGCACTCCTCTCGTCGGGGAAGCTTGAATACCTATGGACATTACTTTTTTGGCCATTAGATCGATGAGAACTTCTTCGACCAACTTCTCTATGGCACTGAGTTAGTCCAACATGCACACTCATATCGGATAACGCAGGTGGATGAATGAATTCTCAAAGCAATAGAAAAGGTGTTGATCTCAATAAACACGACGTGGTAGCAATCAGTTCTTGGATACAATTCTCAAAAGTGTTTTCAGTGCAACAATCGACATAATAAGTAGATAGTGATGTAACGGATCTTCTCCAATGGATAAGAGGCCTTCATCAATTCGGTTCTGTCTGTTGCGACGTGGTCCCAACAGTCTGATGGCGAGATTTTTGGTCATAATTGTTGTTCTAACCATTTGGGGCGTCGTTCTAACAGTCATAATGCCTTCAACGGTTATATTTCTTTGCCATGGCAAAGTGCCATGTTGCATTGTTCTGATATCCCAATGAAGTTCCAGTTTTTCAAACCTTCCTTCTACGAAGTCCCCTTTGGAACATTCTGCAACTTTTCTATCTTTTCTCTCTTCTTACTGAGATTTCTAGCCTTCTTCCCTGTGATCTTTGTCTCGGTATTCCTCTTTCCATTCTGATTCTTATCTCCTTTTGGCATAGTAATTTCACATTGTTGATATTCTTTCATAGGGTTAGAGAGTAATACTTCTTCTTTTTCTGGGGTAGGTGCTCCATTCTTCTATGAGTCTTCTTGTGTTCTTTCAACTTTGACATCCAAGTTTCTAGTCCTAAACAACTTCGATTTGTTCTCATTTTCTGCAATCAAGTGCGCTATCCTCTTTTTCATGAAATCTTTTAATTCTTTCTTTTTCTATTCTAGGGATTCCTCTTATTTTCTTTTGGTCTGATCCTTCTTAATCCAGGTTTTTCCTAGTAACATAGTAAATGGGGCATTGCTCTCAATGAATTTAACAACCTCAAAATATTCCTCTGTCGAAGTTCCATGAGAACTCATAGGTATATGGGTGAGTCTTCCACATAGGGTTATCAACTTTCCTCTGAATAATCCTATTCCTCCCAATGAAGGAATCATAGCAGGCTTCCCTAAAATTTCCCAGGTTATTTATGTCATGATATTCACCTGTGTTTCTTCATCCAGAACACAGTCAATGTCGAAGTCTCCTATTCTTGTTTCTATGCATTATTTTTGTTTGAAGATCTCTGATATATTTTTGTGATCATTCAGGGTTTCTTTCATTTGTAGCAATACATTCTCTGATTCTTTCTGGGGTTCTTCCATGGTCTTAGTTTCTTGATCTTCCTCAGGGTTTTCTTGTCTCATATTCATTCTTTCAACCTTAGCAATCATTCTAGGGCAATCCAAAACTTCATGGTCCATAGCTTTACAACAAAGACAACTAGGTCTTCTACCAAGGCATTCCTTAGCAAGATGTCCTGGTCTTCTACAACTATAACAAAGGGTTAATCCTCTTTTTCTTTTAAATGATCCCCATCCTTTCCTGTACTGCGCACTAGGGTCATAGTAGCTAACTTGCAAAAAATTATTTCTAGGATCCTGCATCCATTTGTTAGTCCAAGCATTCTTTCTATGCATAGGAATAACATATCTTTCATCATTTCTATCATATCTACTCATATCAAATCTTCTTTCTTCTAGCTATGCCCTATTTTTTAAGCTAGGACAAAATTTATCAAACATACCTAGATCCATACTTTCGAAACAAAAATTTCCAGTTATCTTACCTTTTCAATCAAAAAATTTCATTGTTCTTACCTTTATCATAGCACAAAGCTTCAAGATCTTACCTCTTTTCTTCAGATCTGACTTCTCTTCTTAGTGTAGAGCTTCTCAAGTCAAGTAGAATACTGCGCACTAGGGAAATAGATCTACACGTGGAGATTCCTCTTTTCTTCAATTCCCATCAATCACAATTTCAAGTCCCAACAACTAGACCATTTATTGGCATAGGGGCAGACCCAGGGTTCAACACTCAAGAGCACACCAACAAAACCCTAACTACCGGCCTTTTCGGAAACACCTGCGAAGCAGATGACGTCTCACCCGAGGTAGAGGTAGGGGTGGTTGCAGGACTCAGATGTCTACAACCTTAGTTGGGACATAGATCTATGATTGCAACACCTTAACAAAGCACTTAGCAGTTATAGATCATTAGTATTCAACCTTAATTTATAGCGCAGGTAAACCCTAACTACAAATCAATGCAGTATTCACCCAGATATAGTATATTCAAGCACTAAGCACATTCACATAGGATAGATCTAGCATTCATTCATATTATTCAGCACTAAGCTATCATATGAGATTCATCTAAGCATACATCATTAATCATATGAACAATGAAACAACCATAATGCACAAAGCAACCATAACACAGGATATACGTGGTTCACCCCCAGGCTGGGGCTATGTCCACCAACTCTTCTTCTCTTTTATTGTTTTCTGTCAATCTTCTACATGCACAGAGCCATGATATCTTACTCCGCATAGGATGGGAGATCTATGCGCACTTCGCTATATCCTCCTTCCCCGAGTTACAACACAAATCCTTTTTACAGTCTCTTACAATCACTTGCACCTAGCTCTGCAAGTTCTCAACATAGCATGCATGAAGAATTCACAATTTGTACTTAGCACTTAGCAAGGTACCAAAAACCCCCTCTCCTTTGCATCGCCTAGACTTCTATTTATACATTACAAAAAGGGGCCTAAACATGGGTAAACCCATGGGCCAACATCCCATACCCATTACATAAGCCCAAAACCCAAAAATCCTTAAACAAGGGGCTGAGATCTTGTGATCTCCGCTTCGACTTGCACTCCGCCTTCGACAACCTGTCGAAGTCCCAAAATAGGTCAATCATGACCAAGGATTCTCAAAACTTGTTCAAGGGACAACATGCTTTGATCAATCAAACCTCTTCTTTAGGCCTGCTTCTACATTTTGATTTGAAGATCAACCCTCTGGATTTGAAGATCAGTAGTATGCATACAAATCTCAAGTCAGGTAAGCCAGCTATAACAATTCCTTTGAATGGATTACTTGTTTCTAAAACATAGTTGTGATTGAAAATTTATGCAAATTTCTTCTTTAGGCAGTATACAATCCATGGTATATATGTTGGAAAATCATTTTGGACTTGAGATTCAAGATCTTTCAATAAAATCTCCCTTGGCTTAACCGTGGCCGACTAGATATTCAATTATTTCAATGAAAGCTCCCTTGGCTTAATCGTAGCCGACTAGATCTTCTTGTATTGATATCCTTAAATATTTTTAAGGAGGAATTTTTCTAGCAGCATCATTGTCGTGTGCTATCTATTTCTTCTATATTTTTTAATGCCTTTAAGCAATTTGAGTTTATGCCACTTTCCCTGCTGAATACTTTGACTTGAAGGTAGTGAAGAACAATTGAAAACTACAATTTATGAGAATGTTACTCCTTGAAAAAAAGAAAGCATTGAAGGAGAAATTGACTTGAACAAAAAAAGGGAGGACTAACCAATTGTCTCACCTTTTGGAGATTTCTGGTGAGATCCTTGTCTGGAATTTTCCGTCAAAACTTTGACAGGAGAAATTACAGTTGTCGATGATGATTTGGTCCTTCAGGATGTCCTTAAGAAATATTTTTCACCTCAAGTGAAGACAAAAGAAAATTTATGTAGTAATTGAAATCTGTCTGATTCATTAGGTTTTGTGGCTCTTGTAGATGGCTCTGGCAGAAATAAGCATGTTGAGCATCCTACTTCAACTGAAGAAAGGGCCTCATCATCCAGGGTGGAGTAATGGGAATCAACACACTTCATATGTTTCAGATGGTTTTCCTAGTACCATAACTCTCAATAGATATGGATATATGAGGAAAGTGAAGAATTTTATCAGGAAAGATGCTAAAGACTTGCTTGAACCACTTGGGAGAAAACTCTGTAAGTAGGCCTTAGATTTTGAGAAGGAAAATAGGAATTCCAATCTATTTTTTGAGAAACAAGAAAAGGCCATGATTGTGTCGTTTTTCTTGTCCCAAAAGTTTCAAATCGAATGTTGACATCTGAAACATAGTATCTTTTACTAACCATATGCTGGTTGTGTCTATTATATGGTATTTATAGAATTTACTAGTCCAGTGGAAAATCATTACCATGTCCATTCCAATTTTGTGAAATATGTGGGCCAACTAAATGAGAAATGGCATTGCATGTGTACAATTGTTGCAATGGTGTCTAACCATTAGTGACGATGGTGTCTAATCATTAGTGATGTGATATATACTGCTTTATATATCAACGACCTATAGAGAGACAGATTTAATATGATTGGGGGAGTTCGATGAGTTCTAGGCACATTTTTTTTTATCATAGAACAATATTATATGAAAATGTGTCTATGACTAATCACCATTCATGCCATATATTTCTGATTTAGTTATAGATGCTAGTAATTCATGTTATTCTCATTTTTTGCCTCTGTCCTATATTTTGATGTTCAGATCTTGTCCTTAGACTATTCTCTTTCTCCTTTGAATCACCAACATACATGTATTCTATGTCAGTATAAGTACTCAAAGTCAAGTTACTACCAAGTTGTATATGGGATTAGTAGTTGTTACATCCACAGTAGGTTGGGTGTATCATAGCTAAGTTGTCTTTTAGTTCTGAAAATATGGTGGAGACTCAATACTGATTGTCTACGTGGTTGGATAGGAAATGGTATAACCTTGTACTAATTTTTGAACTTTCTTGTTCATGTATGGTACTTTTCTCCCTAGATTCACGAACTTCTTTGGATTACTGAAATTTGATTTAGCTGAGGTTGACTTGTTAATTGTGTCTACATTATGAACATTTTGTATTGAGCAACTTACTATAGCTATTTCTGAATCATCCATCTTATTACATGGAAAGTTGGAAACCAAACTAGTCTTTCTCTTCTTCGAGTGAAACCCATCGAATTCCACCTCCCTTGGTGTCCCTTTACTATAGAAATTCTATCATGCAAACTACTAGAATGATGATAAAACTAATGATAATGGGTACTTTGTTGAAGACCCTAGTTGATGACCCTAGATCGATCTTTTGGTTAAGAATCCATATCCATATGTAAGATGTTGAAGAACCTAGTTTGGTCTATTATGTTTGCTAAGGATTCATATCCATGTGTAAGAGGTTTAGAATCTATGTGGAAACCCATCTTATTCCTAGTTTTTTTCTGCCAAACTAGTAGTAGAGCTTGAATAATGTTGTTGATTGGCACCATTCATTATTATAGCCAAAATGATTCAAACTAAGTTTGCATATCGGATTCTTCAAATTTTATCTTATGTTTTATATTATGTCTTTCTTGGTTCTTCTGTACACATGCATCACTGAAAATAATTGGATGTTTTGGTTCTCTGCATTGGCTAAGTTGTAAACTTACTCTAAAATTCTTAGACCATGCCTACATTACATGACTAGGTGGCAACCATGCTTGAAGTCTTATTACTCATTTTTTCATGATGCAATCTTTATGGGACATTATTAGCTCTTTATGTTGTGGCCCAAGTGTGAGGTTTTGATGGGAAGAGATAATGTATTTCTTTGAGCTACACAATTTTTGTGAAGATGCTAAATTCTAATAACTCTATTGTTGTTTGGTGATGAGGGTGTCTTATAGCTTTTTCATTTTTGTTTCAGTATTTTTTTGCTTGTACTCCTTACTCAAAATTCTTGTTCATAACTATAGAGATACTTAATTCCACCCATATTTACCATAATTTTATGGTATCTTTCTTGTTTGGATATACACCAAAGTCTATCTTGGAATTGAAGGTGATGTTGGGCCCTGCATTTGTCTTTATTGTGTAGAGTAATTCTGCAGCTGGATTCCTCACAAGTATTCCAAGGAGGACAGGGAAATTCAAATTTTGTTAACGACAGAGGAAAATTTGTTGATTCCCCCATTGGTCTTAATTAGATTTAGACCATGGGTGGAGTAAATTTAAGCAATGACAATCAGGGAATGAGCCTATTGGGTATAAATTTAGTAGGAAACCCCAAAAGGTTTCAGCTCCTTATCTGGGCTAGAGGATTCTTTCTTGGTTATTTGGTTAATGGAGTTTGTGAGGTACTTTTCCTACTCATTGTAACTGCCATATGAGTTCTTAGATGGATTAAAGTTTAAGCACATCTAATTATTTTCATCTTTTTTATTTCATTAGTTATTGAGCAAAACTTGCAAAATAATCCATGTTTACTTATCCACAATTCGTTTGTTTTGTTTTTCTGGGCCAAGCTATGGGTGGTATTTCACTTTTGTACAAGGCTTTGTGTATATACTATATTGGGCTTATATAT